>BHDV01065524.1:26424-141716 GCA_005406045.1 Adoxophyes honmai
TAAAGTTGAAATTCTCATGACACTGAAACTGCGCTCCGCTACGCCGCGCTGCGCTGCTCTTCTGGTGTGAATTGACCCTAAGACTAGAGCAAAATTCGTCACTTCTAGCGATAAACTCGCTAAATTGACAACACTGAAAAAACTGGTTTTCTTTTCGTCGCGTTTGAGTATCGTCACATATATCACATATATCAACAGTTACTAACTGGTTTGCAATTGTAATTACATACAACACTTTCCGTGACTTTCGAGTAACTCCTTATGAGATCGGCCTACGTCTACCGTTAACCGCAAAGCGACCACGCGTAGAATAGGTAAAATGTTTCCAATGTTATCTAATGAACAGAAACACAAAAGTAGGTAATTAGAATGCCTGTTCTTGTGGCCGGAAGACTGACAAAGGACGCGGAAACTTGACATGGTATTATGTAATGCGGTTTAATAGTTTAGTCGGTTCTTTATCGTTGTACTTCCGTACATAAATATCACGCCTATATTTCCAACATCCATTCCTGAACCCATCACATTAAAAAAAATCATACATAATTGGGTCTATAAACTATTTTATGTCCCTTGCCATGGTGACGTCTCTTTAACACTAGCTCTATGTCGATTATTTTTACTTACAAATTATGGATTAAGAATCTGAAGTAAATTATTTAATTTTACTTTAATTTAATTTGAGTCATCAGAGAAATTGTGGTTTTGTAGGATATCGGCAAAAAGTAAAATGACCACTAAATGAAGAAAATTGTGCGGCTGATACACACAATTGTTTACGGATTTCTCTCAACATAATTATTTTACACTTATTATTTGCTTGGCGATAGTAATTATTACTATTTCTATTATGAGAACATACCTACTTAGAGTCGAGTCAAGTCAATTGGAGAGAATAATTTATTCTTTCAATAAATCACTCTCACCAGCTTTCCTATAAAAAAAGGGATTTCTCCCAAGAAAAGAGCGGTTTATTGATTGTTTTAATCAGCCCTTATGTGGGCTACGCGCGTTGCTATATAATTGTAATCGGTACGATTATAATTGTTCTGTGTATAGCGATTTTCCCGGTTTTATCGATCACGTATGTATCAGGAATCTTTACGATACGTACACACCGTCGATAAAACTGTGCAAATCGGTTTACACTGATTAATCGCTACGATATTTATGTCGTTACGTGCGCCCGCATAAGCGGGTTGACGTACCTAGTTCAACCATAACTTAGGAAACTGTAGACCAATAGAAATTTTGATCTGACTAAATGGTACTTTACTGTCATTTCGTATGGCTGATTTTAACAATAACGTAACTTTACTTAAGTAATTATCTTAAAGAGACACTAAACTTAATGGGGCTTAAATGACTTAGAACAGACTTTAATTTTCTTGTCAGACTCGAGTTGTCTTCAACTGTCGCACGTTGTCGTGTTGCTAGGCAAGGATGTGTTAAGAAAAACTCTAAACAATTTAGAAAAATATTTGATTTAAACTTTGCACTAATGGACTTAAGGATGTAAATAGAAGGGTTGAGTGGCAGGTTGCTTGGCTATCGCCTAAAGCATCTAAGTCCTTAGTCGTCTTTTACAGGAGAAATGGAGGTGTTTTCTTAAACGGAACGGTTACCATGTTATTAATAAATTGAGATTGGGTCACCAAAGGTCACCGTTCCTTCTCCCGCAAGCGACATGGAAACCTGGTTACTACCGTTCCGGGTTAACAACATAAAAATTAAAAATTATAATTCAGTGAAAAACGCCAAAAACGATAGAAAGGGAATTCACTGCGACAGAAAGTTCGCTTTCGAGGCCGTGCGATACAAACCTGAACTTTACCGGTTTGATGTCATAGAACCATCTTGACCTCGAAATTTTAAAGAATTAAAAAATAGCTACATATTAAATAAGGCAAAATTCATGCAAGAACAAGCATGAACTTATAATAATATTAAATATCCAAAAGAGGCGCGACTAACTTCAACTATTACATTAACATACAAAAGAACGCGTGTCACTGCGGCAGTCCATCACAGAGTGAAGTCACAAATTTTTCTTGTCCAGTTACGTACACTTCACACGTCGATTAGAACGAAAATACAAATATTCGCACTTTTTCTTTCATTCATTTGCACTGGCATATCAAACAGCGTAACAGCGTTTGGGTGTCGCAAACGGAAACTTCGCTTTCTAAGATCCAATATTTATTTTTCTACTTACCCCTTGCCGAGGCGGGCCGACGTCAAACAACGCCGTTTACGTCACTGCCAACGTAGTGGGGATCCGAAGGATAAAATCCATCACATTTTTGGGATGATCATCATAACCTGCCAACCGGCGAACAGCGCGCAACGGACTCGCAAAAAAGCAACATGTGGTCAAAAATTGCATTCTTAGCCGTCCTGGCGTTAGCGAGCTGCAGTCCGGTGCAGGAAAATGGCATCGCGGAGAACTTGGTCAATGTGGTTTCCGAGTGCATTGAAAACGACACGTCGATGTGCCTAAAGGTGATTGCGGGTTTTTGTGCTTTGTGAAGTGAATGTGACATGCAGAAACAAGTGAACGCGGGATTTGCAATGCAAATTTTGGAGAGCCAATGGCGCGGTTAATTTGCGATACAATCAAAGTTTTTATAAAATTTGAGTGTTGAGCCTTAAATCAAAAATGACTTATAGTCGACGTGTTCCGAAACCAAATTAAAAAGCTGACAAGTACCTTAAAACAATATTAGTAATGGTGTTTTTTAAATTTTCAGGAGAAAGCTCTCAGGTTTACTGAGAAGCTGGCGGTTGTTAAGGATATCAGCATCTTCGAGGGTATGACCCTGATTAACAGTGGAACCGCCCGTTCTGCCCGTAGCTACGAACCTCTAGCTGAAGAACCGAAGCTGAGGGAGTCACAGCTAGAAGAAAGGATTGCCAATAACCTTGGAGACTTCTTGGACAACCACGTACTGCAGTTGCGTCTGTCTGAACCTGACAATGAATCCAGAGGCTTGGATGAGGAAGGTATGTATTCAAAAAACGAAAAAAAAAACTATTTAGTCCCTCACACTGTTAAAAATAAAAAAAGTGAAACAAAAGGAAAATTGAATGCAGACGCAAACGTAAAAAGTGGCAAGTTAATTGATAATAGTAACTAAGCTTTCAAGATTCTAAACAAGCTCAAATGAAAACCAAAATTGTTTGATAGCTCATTTAACTCCAACAAGTTTATAAATGCCAGCTAATTGATTATTAAGTAAACGATTAAATTTCCGTGTTGCAAGAATTTCTCTCCGTACATAATATTTACACAGAGTCGTCCCTTTGTCAAACTCTCAATTGTCACGCAGCTCACGGCAAACACTAACTTTCTCTTTCGCATTACCATATGTTTACATCATAGACAACATCTGATCCTAAGATATTGTGTTACTGGACAAACGTGACGTCTAGATCTATAAAGATTTAGTGAAAAGCTGTCGTCACGCTGTCACGAAAGTAAACATTAGTCACAGAAATGAAACTTACTTATAAAAGTTCCAAGACTAAAAAAAGTTGATGCAAGTTCATCTTAAAAAACGATACAGACTAGTTCCGACACGTCAAATCTTTAGAATTTGTCATTCATATCGAATGATACATCTTTCAAATATAAATGAATGTCTACGAGTAATATTGTAGCGACAAGTTGCTGTTGTCTCCTTATTATAACACTGTTGTGGTAACACATCTTAGGCCTAGTTGGACATAAGAATGTTTCCTCTTCAAAGTATCAAACTTATACTCAGGAAACTGTTCAAAAGTAGCATTCCTAACTTAAAACAAAGTAAATGGTAAACAATTTCTAAAGTAATCTTCTTTTTTCAGCGCGTGGCAAGAAGAAGAAGAAGATCAAGCAGCTCATCCCCCTCCTTCTCCTCTTGAAGCTGAAGCTCGCCGCCCTCATCCCCCTCTTCCTCGGTATCATTGCCTTCGTCGCCGTCAAAGCCGTCTTCCTCGGAAAGATCGCCTTCGCCATGCAAGCCTTCAACCTCATCAGGAAGCTCCTTTCGAAGAACAGCGGCCACTCATCTTCAAGCAGCATCAGCTATGCCCCTGCTCATCATCACGAAGAGCATCCTGGGTACAACTACGAGCCAGCCCAAGGCTGGAGCCGGAAGGCCAGCGATGCCCAAACCCTGGCGTATGGTGGCCAGTTAAATTAAGTAGTCCCGTGTGATTGTGTGTGTGTGTTTATTTATTGTTTGCCAATGCCATGTTTGAGTACCTCAACGATTAATTTATTACAGAAAATAAAAAGTTTAAAATACTTCTTGGTTTTATTTTGCCTGTTAGCTCAATGACGCTAAATAGTGTAACAATGAGTTATGAAAAGTACAACGAAACCCTCATGAATATTCATAAGCTTGTTGAACTCAAGTTAACTTGAAAATCATGATTTTTGTCTCTATCTCTTGCTGTAGTTTTCCGTTTGCCAAACAAAGATGTAACATTTATTTAGATTTGCGATAGTAGATTTTAAACTTTTGTTGTGAATGACAAATTCAATACCATCCATACCTTGTTGATAATAATTATTATTACTGGTTATTGCTGTATTGAGCTCTCATGCGAACATAATGAAAGCAGTAAAAAAACTCGTTTTATGTCATTTGTTATGGCTGACTGGTTACACCAAAACATAAGTAACATTTAATAATACGTCAAATAATTTAAGTAACATGCTGCCGGCTGCCCTCTCGCATAAACCGATCACAGCCGAAAGAAAGAAAAAGCGTGCTATCCAAAACAAAATTAATATTGATGACCCGAATATGTGTGTCACACTGGCCATAGTGTTCAACTCTACGATAAAATACTATACGAGTTAAAAATGTTAATTCGCCAAATGGGCAGAGTGGGGGGTGTCGGATAAAAATCTGTTGACTTTTCGATTCAGCATCACAATCAAACCGTGTTCGGTGGATCAAGTGCCTTCAACATCTCCCAAGATGAAGTTCTTCCTGGTTTTCCTCAGTGCCGCCGCATTGGTTTACTCCAGCCCAGTGCCTCAGGAAGAATCAGTGCTTAAGTTGGTGGTTGGCAATTTCGTGAATTGCATGAACAGTGATTTGAACTTGTGCCTCAAGGTATGTTGTGATGTGTTTGGACGTTCGACATAAACAGTGGACAATCGTGATTAATAGCAACTTCAGGATTGAAAGCCCCGTTGTTTGACAGTGTTGACAATGGCAAACTAATTTAATAGATGGCAACAATTACTCTGATTTGTGCAACAGTGCTATTTTTTCATTATTATTTCAGCCAATAAAAAAAATAATCATGGAGTTATACAAAAGCTTACGCTTTGGTCTCATTAATTGTACTATGTGGTCTGTCAATCAAAAGTTTTAGTTTAAATTGTTCAACGTTATCTTCACTTCATCCTATTTGCTACTTCATCCGTTGAGACTGTCCTCTTGAATTCTAAATACTGTAGACTCAAAATAATAATAATTTTCTTTCAGGAACATGCTCTTCGTGCCACTGAGAGGCTCAGGGCCGTCCGCCAACTCAAGATCGCTGAAGGCGTGACCATCTTCAACAATGGCCCCAAGGATGCCAGGAGCCTTGAACCCTTCTCTGAGGATCCTCTGGTCAGGAACAAGCAGATCACAGAGATGCTCTGGGAGAGGGGTACGGAGCTGCTGCAGAACAGCGAATTGGAGCTCAGCTACGGCGGTGAAGACGAAGAATCCAGGGCTCTTGGAGATTGTAAGTTAACCATTGAAATTGTAAACGTGGTTTGATACCCAATGCTGTTTACACAATCAAAACAAGTGCAAGGAAAAGTTTCAGTGCAACAAAATCTAAAAATATACTAAAGAACTAAAAATTTGCTTTAATATTTTACATGTTTGTTTTTTAGCAAACATTTATAATTTTGTACAAAGAGCTAAAATGACACAGAAATTACAATTTATAATCTAAGATTCATGACTGATATTAAAAATAACATTATGTTCAAATACCGTGGTTATAAATAGCTCAGTTCTTTCTGCACCTTTTAATTTTCCGCAGCAAAACTTAGTGATCGTTACAATTTATTTTCTTTTCAGCCGAAGAAGGCCGCGGCAAGAAAAAGCAGATCAAAAAGAAGATCAAGATGCTGATGCCCATCCTGATGCTGCTCAAAGCTAAGGCCGCTGCCCTCGCCGTCCTCTTCCTCGGAATCATCGCCATCGCTCTGCTGAAGCTCGCCGTCATCGCCAAGATCGCTTTCATTGCCAAGATAATTGCTTTCATCAAGATGCTGTTGCAGAAAAAGAATGGTCACGAAGAGCATGGATGGGCGCCGGCTGCTGAAGAGCACGGGCACGGTCATGGTGGCTGGGAGAGCCAGGGTTGGGGCCGCTCCAGAAACGAGGCTGCTGATATGGCCTATGCGGCGTACAAGAAGCAGTAAAATAATAGAATGGCCTACTTTGGCGAAGTCTCTTAGTCCAACCTAAGGACTGCTCAAACGGTGGGCTGAAACCAAATATTTAATGCCATAATTCAGTTATTTATTTCGTGTGACTGTGTGAGTGTCTGTTTATTTATTTATGCTGTTTCCAATTTCTTTTCTATCATTTTATGCGACGCTGAAACTGCTATTTCACCGTTAGTAGTAATTTGATTGAAAAGGAAACTGTTGCCTTCAAATCGTATTTTGTTTTAATTTTTGTGTGATATTTAGTTTTTTTTATTTGATTTTGTACATAATTATTTGACGTAGTTTTTTTTGTTTATTTTTCGTTTTTTTTTTTGTTTATTTATGAGTATTGATTATTATGTAAGTATTATATTTATTGTTTAAGTATCATTATCATGATCTCTTTATAATTGTCTTTTATTAAATGTATTTATTTATTATGTATTATACATAGAAAGTTAATTTTATATCTACGATTTGTATAGTATCGTGTATCACGACTATTGTGTGTATTATTTTTAAGACGTATTTGTGACTGTGTATTTATTTTGTGTGCCTGATAAGATAGAGGAAGCGAATAAACCAAACAACATTTATTTATGAATTACTTTGTCGTTTTCATTCTCCCAAATCGCCTTCATTATTACGATAAAAAGTAAAATTAATAATTACCTTTAGAATCAAACACATGAATGTAATCAACTACCAATATATAGCACCAGTTAAAATCATAGTAACTTTAAGCACCTAATACTAATTAGAAACAAAAAAACATCAAGATAGGTTCGACTTAATAAAAGTAAGTGAACGAATTAATATTGTGTAAACCCATAAACATTTCACGTCTACTAAAATAACATAAAATCATCTAAGATTAAAACTATCTTATTTAGTGTTGAAATTTGAGATTACCCCTTACTTTACTGAAAAAGGGTTAGATTATTTAAACATCATTGCCTTTTTTTTGACGAGTCTTAGACAATGATTTCAATTAATTTGTGTGAAGTCGGGTTTAGAATTACTCTCCATTTCTTCCGACGATCTCATAAGAGGCGACTAGAGAATTATGTTAAGGTAGATAATTATTTTAGGCGACAGGTTAGCAACATGACACTATTATACCTCATTCAATCACTTTATTACAACAATCCTAGAACTAAGTCAAACGTTTGTGTGATCTGGCTGCCCCATTTGGAAAAACGTTTACGCATAAAGGAACTATAAACCAATTGATTCCCGACTCACCATAGAACCTATTTGCTCTGAACATCATAGTGAAATTGCATTGCTTGACAAAGAAAAGCTTTACGTTTATTTCGACAAAGTTCTGCGATGGGTCGGAAACGGAACGCCTACTCAGAACAGTTAAGGCATGACATAAAACAAGCCCAGAATTGGGACAAAATGGAAAGTTTCTAAAAACTTGGAAAGTTTCTAGGAATTCGGAAATATTGGTGTGACTTCATATAAGGCGTGGGACCATAAAATTGATGAGCGTTTTTGTTTGGTGAAAAAGTGTCAGTTGTAAAACTTATATAGCTGATAGACGATGATACTAAAATTAAGCTTGATGTTTTTCACGACAGTTTCGAAGCTTGAAAGGTTAGGAAGTATTTTATTCGAGGAAATAATGAAATTGGCAGTCAAAATCAAGGAATTTTAGAAAAAAGCCGACAAACTAGGATTATAATGATACATACAAGAACCGTGTGGTGTCGGGTATAGAATAACACCTCTCCATTTCTTCCGTGGATGTCGTAGGAGGTGACTAAGGAAATGGGTTTAGGTAATCGTTAGGCGACAGACTAGCAACCTGTCACTATTATACTACCTCTTACATTTGTTTTCAAACCCAAAATGATGCTGGAAGTGGCTGCGAACCGTGAAATACTCATAATCATGGACATGTCTATTTCACGTTTCGTGTGCTCTGCCTACCCCATTTGGGAACAAAGGCGTGATTTTATGTATGTATGTATACAAGAAGTTGGTACCGATCGTTTCGGACACATACAACACACACACACATTTCTGTATCTCTCGATTCCGAGTTCCAGAAATCATATTAGGGTAACCTGGTCTAAGAGTACTCATCCGATAAGAGTACGCAACACATTATTGTATATTGTCAGTCCGTGCGGTGTCCAGTCCTTATACATACATGTCATAATAGATTAATGAGCTTACGTGTGCGTGTGCGTGTGCGGGGCTGTTTGGCGTCTGGCATTTTAATTTTAATTTTAAATGTAATGTATAGTTTGGGGAATGCAATGGTGGATAGTTGTGCGTTGTACTGAGTGCATAGACCATTGCTATACATATTAATGTAAACTGGTTTTTCTCCGATGCTTACGCACATTTCAGGGCTTCGCTGAAAACCAGCGTTGCTGCACCTTACTGATGCAGCAACTCATGCTGAGCGAAGGCCCATTTTTCGGTTCACTTGCGTCACCAAGACATAGGTTAGGTACTGTTATAGTTATAAGATTTTTTATTTATTTTTTTGTTACTTTTGTATGGTGATGGTTGGACCTAAAAATAAACATTTTTCTTTCTTTCTTTCTTTCTTTCTTTCAACACCAAACGCCGTGAAGTTGTTCACGATACGCGGCTAACGTCAGTTGTATTTTGATGGCAATCGTGATAAGGAGTGCTGTGCGAAAAATAAATCAAAATCGGATGAAAACAAAGAAATTACGTAAGTTTAAACATTTTTTCTTATAATATTAAATATTTTCAACATTTTCGAAGTATTTTTGAAATGAGATCGCAATTATTTCGTAAAATCATAGTAAATTTTCAAGGACTAAAACTACCGCATGGAGCGAGTTTAATTCTCCTCAATGCTAAGAGATGACTTCCGCTCATTTACGATTTGGCTAGATTGTGTAAGAGTACGCAACTTCACACTGTATATACTTAAGTGTCAAGAAAAACATTAAACAGTGCACCAAAGAAGAAAACAAATTCTGCCTCAAATTCACTTTCTAAAAAGGCTAATGAAACTATTAAAGTGCCAAAGAATAAGCCCAAAAAGAAGGTATGGAGATGTCCACAATGCGCTGAAAATATACGTAGACCCTCCAGCGGAAGACTGGATAGGATGCTCATAATGCTCGGAGTGGTGGTTGTACAGCTTACGAAGTTGAAGGAGAATTTATTTGTCAAGTCTGTAAGTAAAAATAAATGAATGACTGATCCGCGTACTCTTATCCGATGATAATTGTAAGAGTACGCAATTCCCATTTTTGATTATTTTCTGTTTTTGAAGAGATATAACAAAGTTAAGTTTTTTTTTTGGTGTTATTTTATAAAAGATGTTTAAATTGTAGACCTAATAAATATCTAGTTCATTTCTTTCATTGCATTTTAATTGTTTTATTGTAAGTTGAACTTTAAGTACGTACTCCTAGACCAGGTTACCCTACAAGACAAAAGTAACACACAGAATACTTATACAAAATAACATACATTGCATCTTTCACTATTATTATTGGATACATTTCGTTACCGTAATGTTATTTTGTTTACATACCGCAGGAATATGATATTATTCCGAAAGGCCAATCTATGTAAATAATGAACCGTACTATTACTTATTCTGCAAAGTAGTGTAGTATATTTTCGATGAGTACAAACAAAGAAACAAAAAACCGGCCAAGTGCGTCTTGCAGCTTGTCACTATTATACCTCTTTGATCTGATATTAAACCTAAAATAATGCTAGAAGTAGCTACGAAAAGTGAAATGGTCATAGTTTTTCCATAAATCACGTTTCAGGTGCTCTGCCAACTCCATTTGGGAACGTAATTATAATATGTATGTAAGGTAAATGTACCAATGCTCGACGCCTCAACACCCAGTGGATGACATCCGTCTGTCACCTGTCTTACTATGACATAAAGTTGCAAGTGCCGTGTATTGGGTCAGGTTCAAGCACAGGGAAGTTTACCTTATTTAAGTTAAAATACTATGATATTGAATATCGCTGTGTTCAATACATGAACATAAAATTGCTCTGTTATATTATGCAAATTAATAGCTTTTATAGTTAGAAGAACGAAAGAAAAATCGCTGTTTTCATTGGTAAAGTACCTAATACAACTAAGCGCCTGTTTAAATTATCTGCGAAGTACACACGAAGACCGTTAAGAAAGCTCTTACTAACTTTCACGAAAGTGTTTAGTTAGAGAAGTGTCTTCCGCAGAGAACATAACCATTTTCTGATAGCAGGCGTTCGGTTTTGTTTCATTATTTTGTTCTGTATCATTATTTTTACTAATGTTTTATTTTAATAATTTGTCTGTTTAGTCAATGTGGCTAATGTGGTAGGTACTTATAATTTCATTATTATTGAAATGTGTTTTCACAAGGAAAATACTGAACGGTTTTTTTTCTTATAATTTCTTGTCTTACTTTTTCCGTTTTTTTATTTGATGTCGATAATACGATCGAGGTCGATATTTATAATTTATTTCTGCTGCTAGTAGCTGGAGAGGCATACTAAATATATGTTTGTCCTTTCCTACTTCAATTATTGGCTATAAAAACCTTAACTTTTATCATGTCCACAAAAGAGACGTCAACAAACATTTATGTATGGCCAGCAAGTATTGTAGAATCTACCTCACGCGAAAAAAAACTAGGTAAATTTTCAACAGAAAGTCATACCTAATATGAACAATGATCTAATATTTTCTGTATTCTTAAATACATCAACATGTTTTTATGCCAACTTATCTGTACTATCCCTGTGTATCAACTAAAGCAAATAAAATGATTTCATTGCCAATTATAATTAAATTACTTTCATGACAAAGGAATGTCAGAAGTATATCCAATCTCAAACCTCACTTAGAGAATTAGGGAATTGATATAGCAGTAACTCGACTTCGGTAAACTATAATTTAAGTTCTGCTTACTAAAAATATAACGATACAAGCCACATTTCTCGTAATAACAGGGCTCATGGTAATAACAAAAACAGACTCACTCAAGTGAGGTAAGAAACGAATTATGGTAATTTGCCTTTGTAGAGTATGTGCTGCTACTTTGCAGTGCCATCGGTTTGAATTGGCTTCTTCTATATTAACTGATGTACCTATCGTGTTTAACACTTTGCACTGAATTTGAAGGGTTTAAAATTTCGTTCAAAGGAAAGGTTTCTCCCCTATTTACCTATTTTTTCTGATCAATATGATACCTACTTTAATTTTTTACTTACTTACTTTACAAGATTTTTTTTAAAGTAGGTAAACACAATTGCGCCAGTAATTAATAAAAAAGTATAGGACTGGCTGCAAGTTTACTATTATCACACAAATTGTGTTCGAAGTCTGTTGTTGCGACATTAACGAGAAATTCTATAATAATCGTAAATCGCATAGTACCCAAAAAGTTTCAAGTTTTTACGTGAGCGGATTCCAAACGAATGCGAAGCGCCGCGGTTCAGTGTAGCACAGTGCGAAAAAGACAAAACACATTTACAGCATTTGACATATCCTAGGAGACCAATACAAGCGCGAAGCGCAAGCAGCGAGGCGCGAAGCAAAGCGAAGTTTGGTTTGGTTTTGTTTCGCGCGCATGTACTACAAGGCGACCGCGTCGCCTCGCTTTTCATTGCATTCGCACATCACATTTCGTAATTATTTACGCTAAAACTGTGCACCTACATCACGCGTGTATTCCCAAATGGGGTAGGTAGAGCATACGAAACGTTACACAATCAAAACTATGACCATTTCACGTTCCGCTGCCACTCCTAGCATATTTTTTGGTTTTAAGTTGATCGGTACAATAGTGACAGGATGTTAGTCTGTTGCCTAATATATGCCTAAACTCATTTATCCTTAGTCGCTTCTTACGACATCCACGGAAAAAATGCAGAGATGACGTTCTAAGCCTGACACCACTCGGGAACTGTACATCTATTCTGCCATAATCATATTTTTAACTTGAAAGAAACCAATTCAACGAAGTGGCACTATATCAAGCTCACATTATTTAACCACATGTCGGGTCCAAAATTATCCATAGTAATTGTTTTCGCGCCTGCGCCGTAAGACGAGTTAATGATCTTGCTATGGAAAGTTTTCTATTTTTGGAATTCAGATTATAAGATAGCTTTACCCGTGTTTTTCCTACTTAATTAATTACTGTGCTGTGTAGATTTTTGTTTTCTTACATTAAGAAAGGAAAACAAGTGGGGACCTGATGGCAAGCATCACAATCCTTAGAAATTTGCTACATCTGAAGAACTTGAAATGCATGCCTCTGTAGTTGGTTTCGAATATCACCTCTCCTTTTCTTCCGTGGATGTCGTAGGAGGCGACTAAGGAAATAGTTTAAGGTATATTTTAACCGACAGGTTATCTGTCACTCACCTGCCTACTCAAAACCTAAAAAATATGCTAGTGCCCACAAAATGTGAATTAGTTATTGTTTTGTCTATCTCTGCCTTTCCCATTTTGGGAACACAGGCGTGATTCTATGTATGGATGTAGTTGAACGCTCGAAGCACTACTGTTTTGCGGCAGGATTGGCAGCCACGAAAGTGGTAGGGATTCAGACTGACCCTGTTTGCTGTTTATTACCCGTGGTATAAATTTTACGTCCCATATCGAATTGAAACGGTGTTAAATCTATGGGCGTGCTAGTACCATCGAACCAACTGATTCCTGACCCAACATAGAACCTATTCACAGTGAACGTCATAGTGACATTGCATTGGTTGACAAAGGAAAGGATTTATGACGTTTATTGTGACAACGTTCTGCGATGGGTCAGGAATCAGTTGGTTTGATTGTACATTTTTTTAACGTAGTAGCTAAAAACGCGTCATCTTTCTAGTGAATGCTTTCTACGAATTACATTTTATTTAACAAGCTGTTTTTATTGGTATGCGGTCAGGGAATTATGATAGCCATTAAGAGCCTTTTCATAATAAATATAGCATTGACATAATTATCATAATACTTGATAATGAACTCATGTCTCATTGTAACAGGTTGAAGACTTCACACCTAACAAATTGTTGGAATGTAAGTGCGCAATAGAGAGATGTATCACTTCGTGTATTATGGTTTTCATTCAGGCTTCAGGCAGTTTGTACAGTATTATGACAAGCAAACTTTTCGCTAAAAATCGAATGACAATCACAGTACAAGCTTTTTTCACAACATTGAACTTATTCCCTTGCTTTTGCCGAAAAATTTATTTTGTACTGTAGAACATAATAAAAACCGACTTTGTATCGAGTACGCAATATGTAAAGACGAAATTTAAAGCGAGAGAAGCGAAAACGTTCTCCAAATATCCTAAGTCTAGGTTAATAAAGGCACATGTTTAGCATTACACCCTTTGATTTAGGTTAGTTCTTGACAAAGATTCTACAGCCAATAATTATCACACAAGGGATCCGTTACATTCTATACAATTTTGGTACAATGTAAGATGAGTGGTATATTTTCACTAGAGAGAAAATGAAACGACACAGAAAAGCTTTATTTACCCAGTCACGATGATACAGGTACTCAACTAGAGCCTACTTTTGTCGTCCATCTGTAAATTATACCACATTAAAGATAGAGTTTCCATCTTATCTCTACTTTCTAGACGCAGGTTGTTTATATACGGCTATAGTGCGATCGGACACGGCCTTCACTTGTCTTTTAGTTTCTGTTGTTTTGTAATATTAGCAGGACATACATATACATATTCTCACGCCTGTATTCCCAAAAGGGGTAGGCAGAGCACATGAATTCAAAAATTCAGTGCCACGTCTAGCAATTTCAGCTTTCCCAGAGTCGACTCTTACGACACCCACGGGAAGAAAGGGGGAGGTGCTATTCTAACCCGGCACCACACGGGTAAATTATTAGCAGGAATAGTTGATAATATCAGAGACATGGAATTATCTGTGAATGACGTAAGAGGCGACTAAGGATATAGGTTGATGTGTGCTTTAAGCGACAGACTAGCAACCTGTTATACAACAAACAATCACGACTGTGTTCTCAAATGGGTAGGCAGAGTACACAAAATGTTATACAGATAAAATCATGACCATTTCACGCTTCTCAGTCAACTTCTGGCATAACTTTAGGTAATAGTGACAGGTTGTTATGGGTACACTGTCGCCTAAAGCACACCTAACCTCGTTTTTTCCAACATTCACGAAAGAAATGGAGAGGTGTAATTTATCCCCGACACCTCATAGTACCGCTGTTATACCCGCCTACTTAAAACCTGAAAAAATGTGTTGGAAGTGGCCACAAGACGTGAAATAGATTATTTTTGTCTACGTAGCGTTTTATGTTCTGTCTACTGCATTTGGGACTATAGTTCTGCGTACATTACTAAATATTTTAATTTTAAATGACTACCAATTCAAATAATGTAGTACAAATAAGTACGAGTTTCCTTCTTTCATATTCATCTTTAAATTTATTTGCTTATTGACATATGAAATCGAGATGCTTCGACCAAGCGACAAGCACTTTCCCTTTCGGCGTACTTAAAGGCTACGCGAAAAGCTTGAACTTAATAATCTAAGCAACAAAATAATATTTTCGGTACAAGTTTTTTGCTGAGAATTTTTTGCCAATCATATATATTTCATTGTCATCTACAAGTTTTTAGATAGATGGCCTAAATTTCAAATCATTGGGTCGACCGTTGAAGAATTCATCCTGCAAAGACACTCATGACTGTCCCACCAGAATTCTACTACCAGCTTATTATTGTATTATTCGACTTAAATAACAATCAATAGTATACAAAATTTCAGCTCAATCGGTTATCGAAAACTAGGTTAAACTTAACGTGAATGATTTGAAAACAGTCAAACGTAGGAATAGATGAAACTAAATGAAAGCTTGTAAACAGCTGAAATCCGGTGAAATAATCGACGGTGCACTTCTGTTCCGGAAAACACACTATTTAAAACAAATGACGATCCCACGCTCGCATCGAATTCGGGGTCTGGTTCAATTAACTCTGTTACTTTCCTTTGCTATGTTATCTTCGTGCTAAGCCTAATTGATCTCCGTATCCCACAAACAACTTCTAATGAATGTGAACATTTTGTTTCAAATTTCACATGACCGTAGGAAATTTATCTGTAAGTACCGGCCGTGGCATAGACCAATCAGTCAGACATTCACGGTCTTTTGTTGGAATAGGGCTGTACTTTGGACGCTGCTTTAAACAGCCATTAGCTACAGATTTATGTCGTATTCACGGAATTTTCTGGTACATTCCGTTCTTTGTCAGCCTTCGCTGGCGGCTTTTTACCAAACGATGTATGCTTTATATCCGGCGTCGCGTCCATAGTTGGTCAAACATTCATTAAGATCCGGCCAGCCATAAAAGAGTGATTGAGTAACAGTCAGCGTTTCACTTTTGCTTCTCTCACGCTCCGGGCAATGGTCTCATATCCTATTCCCCCGTGCCTATTACATGATGCTCATATACCTCTATTATACCGCTAATTTATATTATCTCTTCACTCGCGACTCCATTCAAAACAACCGGATAGTTTTCGTAGTTTCTATTCAAATTTCGATGCAAAACGTAACCTTTAGCATTTTTTGTTGGCGCGAAGATGTATTTCAACAAAATATGAGAAATCCCATCTATAGAAAGTTGAACCTTAAATGAATAGTCATCTACTTTAAACTTGTTTTTGCCTCCACCCAGTCCAGAGACAAGCGGCTTCGTTAACCGTTGGCACGGTATGTGGTGAGATTTCTCGACTAATAATCTTACATATATAAATATGTGGAACGTACATAAATATACATATAAGAGAGAGTGGAAACTGGATTTAAGGCTTGTTGGATGAAGTAACAGATAAAATACCGGAACTAGACACAGATGGGCTTAAAATAGAATTGATTATTAAAGTTGATTTTCGTTTTGTGCGATTTTAATTGTAGATTGGTGTTTGAATGGCTGGCGGGCGTGATGTTATCGATGTTGTGCTCGGTCAGTGCATTGCGGTTTAACCGACCGATTACTTTTGTTTTCTAAAGTGCCGGCGAGCCACCGCAAAAGTTTTTGACTTCCTTTTGCCAGTGAATGCCACAACATATTATAATGGTTACCGGTTGTTACGCATGATTGACTCGAGCAGTTTCTACTTTTTGTGGATGATCATGTGTTTTTTTATCTCTAACACTGATCTCGTGTCTATTTTTTGGTCGACACAGTTTTATTGCGTTACCGCAGTTACTTAACATACTGTAATATCGGGTTAAAAAAATGAAGAAGACAAATTCAACACAACGGTTTATTCATTCAATAAGTTAATAGAAATAAATTAATCAATAAATAATATAAATAAGTCTTTGTACAACAGAGGTCTGACGGACTGGGTCCTCACGAAATATTTTGGTAAAATTCTATCTATTTGCTGTGGCCGGCGTAGGCGCTGTACGCTAGGTTCTGGGCCTCGTCGAGGTTCTTGTTCCAGTCGGAGCCATAGCTGGAGTAGCCGCCGCCGCCACCGTGGGAAGAGTGCTCAACCGGGTGATGGCTCTCGTGGTGATGAGCATGAGGCACGACCTCATAAGTGGTCTTGGTGTGGTCTTGCTTGAAGCAGTAAGCGACGAACAGGATAACAGCGAGGACTAAAGCCACCTTCGCGGTAGCAAGAGCCTTCAGGGCGATCAGTTTCACGATGAACAGCTTTCCGAAGAGGACCTTGGCTCCGAGGAGACCCATCAGGCCCATCATACCGCCACCCTTGTTCTTCTTCTTGCGGCCTGCGAAAAAAACAAAAGTTAAAACTGATTGTGCCGCTTATTACAATCAACGGGAGATTTCTTGGTCAATGATCTCTGATTATTGTTGTTTACTTAAGCTTTCACTTAAGACGTTTATATTTATTCAAGTTTAACACCGATTCGAGTTTTGCTAAGTAATTTATGGCCTCTATTAAAACAACTTGGATTAATACTAGTTTGGGTGGATAGAATTATGGATGATTACCTTCTTCGAGAGACCTCTGCAGGGTCTCTTTGTCAGCAGGGTTCAGCTTGACTTCAACAGCGTGGGTCTCGAACAAGCTGACGACTCCATCCATCAGCCTGTAGTTGACCTCAGCATCACGGGCCGTGGGATCCACAGGAAGAGCATCCAGCTTCTTGGGACTCCTCATCTCTTGCGACCCCTTAAGGATGATGCCATCTCCAATCGCGATATTCCTCGACGCTCTCAGATTGTCAACGATTTTAAGAAGTTTTTCCTGCGAAATTGAAAATTTAGGTTAGTTTGAACTGTCGCTAATTCCATCATTAAAATTATTTGTGTTTTAATTTAAGGATATGATTCGAGATTGGATTTATTTTGGTGAAATGCACGTAAACTTTGAAGCAAGCGAGGGCAAAGAGTCCTCGTAACGAAGAAACTTGATCCACAGGCACTGTAAAACACGTTCCGTTCACTGTACACTTTCACTTAGTTTAAGAAAATTATGGACCTTGACACATAATGCGTAATCTCCTTGACAGTCCTTCACGAAGCTTAACGCGATCTCCATCGTATTATCACTTTCAGCGTGCGCGAACGCCGCCAGGGCGAGCACGAGAGCGAACGTAAATTTCATTTTTATATTTTATTTTTCTAATTCTTTCACTGGCTTTAATTTCCTGACATCGAGAGATGTCAAGCTATGTTTGGCGAGTTTGCCGCGGCGCCATACAGTTTTATCATTTCCCCCCCACCTGGTTTAATCTTTGCTCGGAGCGGACTCTCATCTGGGCTAGCGTAGATTTTTGTTTGTACTTATGCAAATAGGCTCCGGTATTTGGGATGGAAGGTTTTTTACTCGACTGTGGGTGCGCTCGGCTATACTAGGTGTAGCTGGGACGCCACTTTTTAATTTTAACGCGTAAATGTCAGCAAATATTTTAATAACACAGAAAGTGCGAGCAAGTGAACGTTGATTATTAGCATAAAACTGAATTAGTTATTAGGACGTTTTTACATAAATTACTATTATAAGACTGGTTTAAATGGTGAAGTTTAGAGAACAGAATAATTTCTCTTGTCTTAGTTTTATGTCTAATAAGTGTAATTATTTTTGTGTGAACAATTTTGTTCTAATTAGTATTGTGTTACGTATAAAGGCATGTTAAGGTACTGAATATCGTTAATACAGCCATGTTGTGGTAATTATAAAGATGTACCTGCATACTTATTTGTAATAAGGGCTATTAAACTTATCATAAAAAATATATGTTATGGAAAGTAGGTAGAGAAGAGAGATGGTTTGAATTTGCTCATTAATCTGTAGTAAGTAATGTCGATTAATATTTTACAGTAATCTGTATTCGAACTGTATCGAATTGGTAAACCACACAGTCAAGTGTCTATTTGAACTTTTTCAAAGTCGGGTAACAATCACAAAATAAATCTTCAAATTATTCGTACCATGTAGAACATACCTACCAAACAAAATATAATATATCTCATCCACACCGACACGGACAAATAATCCGTCAAAAGATGATGTAGAAAGTATAATTAAAACAATTACCTAAGGCATTGTGAAATATTGGAGATGGACAGAGAGAGAAATTGCACATATATCCGGTGGAAGAGGGAGAAAGCATCAAATCGATCGATATCGAAAGTTCAGAGATCAGACGACGGTGAACCGTTAGGGTCGCCTTTAGACGAGGCGACGTTTTCTATTTGAAACTTGGAAGATAAATGAGCGACTGTGCGTCTTCTGTTGCCCATAAACCTGTTGGAAAGTAAGTTTGATGACAGAAAACAAAAACTAAACGTTTTGTTATATTTAAATTCGAATTCTAAATTCAAAATGAATGAAACGGTCACTGTCACAAACATGTATCGGGATTAGCGGGACGTGTTTCTGCCCATTTCTTGACCCATCATCGTAAGTAAGATAGGACACGAGTTGACCCAAAACGTTATTTTGTTAGTTTACTCATATAGATATGATAAAACTGTAAAGTATAACTAAATGGTACACTTCTACTTGGACACCAGACAAGCGGATAGGTATATTTACTCAGTGTCCAGGCAGGGATCTGTATACCATGTCGGCTATAACGGCCAAGAGGTGATTTCAGGTGCTCTCACGAATCAGGGGCGCTACATATTTGCGTATAATGGCTAGAAAAGAGTAATTTTTTTTTATGAATATCATCGACGTACTGCAGTACTGCGATTGTCCCAAAAGCGACCTAAACTATGGTTGTACTGCACCCTTCTAATTTTTATAATGTTGAAGTAACTGGGCATGCGCAGACATTGTGTGCTGACGACGAGTGGTAAAGTAAGTGGATGTTGGAGTGGAGACCTGGCTGGAAAAACTTTTGTTCCAAGTTTCTTACATCGCATTCTTTTTTGCAATCATGGTGTTTCTGAAACGCTGGTAGACTTAAACAAACGACGTTCTATTTGCATTTAATTTTAATTTCGATTTTGACTACGGCTGACCAAAAAAATTGTAGGCAAACTGCTTACTCACTTTTATGGGAACACCAGGGCTGGTTTGGAAGAGAAAGAGATAGTCGATCTAGATGTAAAAAGTTCAAATCAATCTGCCGGCAAAAAGAACATCAACTTAGGCTAAAGTTAAGAATAATTTATTTTTTCTTTCTTACACCAGAACTCTGTTTTTACTTCATTCTCAAATGTTAATTTTTATATCGCCACACTCGGTTACAATCTGACGTATCAGGTCCTCAGCCGAACTTGAGACATACATACATACATACAATCACGCCTGTATTCCCAAACGGGCAGAGCACACAAAACGCTACATAGACAAAATGACGACTACTTCACGTTTTGTGGCCACTTCTAGCATAATATTTTTTAGGTTTTTAGGCAGGTACAACAGTGACAGATTGCTGGCCTGTCGCCAAAAGTATACCTGAACCTATGTGCTTAGTCGCCTCTTACAACATCCACGGAAGAAATGGAGAGGTGTTATTCTAAACCCGACACCACACGGGTCAAACACCATACCGGGTCAGAATCAACTAGGGCTACGAACTAGCCCCGAACATGTGAGCTAAACTCATTATAAAACGTGAGTTATCCGTATATTTTCATTATGAAAGTCTCTTGACAGTTTTGCACTCAAAGCAACATTTTCATTGTTATGATAATTTTAAAATGGTCAGTGTTCATCACTCCACTACTTTGCATAATCGATGGTAATTACTTGTTATACAATTGCTATTTGTACTATTTATAAAAATTAATTTTAAATTGATTTAGATCGTTTTAGACCTGACTGGCAGCATTTGTCTGATAATAGAGACAATTGGAAGAAAAAAGGGGAGGCTTTTGCCCAGCAGTGGGGCACTATATGAGCTATAGAAAAAAAGGCAGTTAAGATTCAATATTTCCTCGATGACCTTATTAGCACATTTAAATAAAAAATCCCGTGACCCATTTTTCCGCGATAAAATGTTGCCTATGCCACAAGACTTTGTGCTAGTCCAGGGTATCAACTTCCTTCATAATTATATCACATTTTATTCAATTTAAACGGTTATAATATTACAGCTGCTACCGGTTTTATAATAGTACTTGTGTAATAATCTAAAAATCAATCAAAACTTGTATTGTCAGTTCGACAACATTTCTGCAGTCTAGTATCACACCATATTTACACTGGTGCTTTTTTTTAAGGTAAAAATCTTTTACCCGTTTGCTGTCAAATTTACAATAACGCCTCTCCATTATCGTGGATGTCCTAAGAAGCGACTTACGAAATTACATAAATATTTTTAAGCAACAGGCTAGCAACCTGTCACTACTGTACTTTTTTCATCTGCGTTTAAACTTAAAATTTTCCCAAATATGTATACCAGCTAAATAGTCATACTTTGGACTATAAAAACGCAATTAGCTGCGCCTTTTTTTGGAAATACAAGAAAACAATTCCACACTAAAAGTAGACCTTCGATTGAGAGAAAAAATCGCCATCAAGTCGTGTCGCACGGTATAAAGACCCGGGGCTATATGACCGAAAATTTTGAAACTCATCGCCAACACGACATGTTACATCGCACGGCATTGCTGACTTTCGTTTTCTTGCCTATCTCACTTTCGTGGAATTCTTCGGATATTTGCTCTTTTTAATTTTAACCCTTAATTTGGCAGCATTAAGAACAAAACTTGCGTTCAAGCCTCATTGCCCCGTTGACATCCTACAAAAAATAATTGTAAAAAAAATAGAAAAAGATAGTCTCGTGGTATGTACGGCACACCGAACACTGCCAAATTAAGGGTTAAGTACAAATTATAGATCCAAAGATTTGTTTCCGATGCGAATGGGTTTAGGTTCATTTGACGAGCTTTTTAGTTTAAATGCTGAAATTGAATCGCACTTAAATGTTATGGAAATGCCTCTTGTGCCTAAAGTTAATGTAGTCAGAGAATTTAAATCCCGCAGACTTCGATTTTCATGCACACTTATTAAAAAAAACAGGATTTTGTTTCGGTGCGTAATGCAGACAGTTGGACATCGAGAGGTAATTAAATTCAAACGTGATAAAGTCCATAAAGTCCCGCGTATGTACTCATAATAAAGATGAGTTAAGGAATGAATTTTGTATGGAACGGTGATTTGATAGCCAATAAGGCTCGTAAATTTGCTCGTTTTAAATTATATCTCTTCCAATTTTTACATTGCAATGTATCATACTCGTAACAAGCATTTTAATATCAAGCTCAGACATGGTTTAGAACTTACTTAAAACAGACGACTGTATGGGTTTATGCCTTCAATTAAACAAAAGAAAAAACAGGAAGTGGTTTAGAGTCTATATACAATTTACTTTGAATATAGAAGTTTAGGATACGTCGTACCATCCGTGTCTCAAAAAGGACACAAAAGGAAGGGATGAGAATTACACTACGGATGTTACATTACAACGCGTCGAATTTAAGTCTTGCACGCGATTAAGACTCGCTTTTGTTTTTGTTCGTTGGTTTTTTTATGAGAATGGGTGTTGGTAAAGAGGGCAATTGCCGGATTTGTCGTCTGACGTATCGCTGGACTCACGCAAAAGAGACAAATCTTTGGTTTCGGAAGTCAATACCGTCAGTAGCGTAAAGATATGGAAAATTCGGGCAGCGCCGCGACTCGTCGCTTATTGAAGCTAAATTCTTTGTACAAGTCTTCCGCCGATGGTAGCTAGCGATTGCAGTCTCTGTAAAGTCTTAGAAATAGTAGGTAGGTACTTCACACACAAAGATTAGTTCAGGTCTCTTCTGGGAACATGAGATAAGTTAACGGTTTTATATCATCATTTTAGTAAGAAAGATCAAAATTAAATGTGTCTAGTAGGTACGACTCCCTAGCCACGTTTCAGCCTATTCAAATATAAAACATGAGATGAATCTGTCTAAGTCATGCTTTTTATGTTCATAGGAGAGACCACTTATCAGAGGTCCTTTGGACAATAAAATCGTAATTTAGATACTTAAAACTAGTAGGTATATCGGGAGGCGTAATAAGTACATAATGACCAACATTTCCTACTTCGATTATTACCTTTAACTTTTATCGTGTCCACGGAAGAGGCACTAACTGACAGTGTTTCATTTCTTCCGTTAAAAGACTATAAAAAAAAATTAGTAACGTCACTATTAACCGACCCTCCTTTATCCAATTTAAAACCGAAATTTATACTAGAAGTTTTTACGAAACGTGGATAACTCATGTTTTTGTATTTATGTACGTTCCGTATGCTCTGTCTACCATATTTCGATAGACAGGCATGATATAATATAAGTATGTAGTCAAGATAGATAATAATTGATAGTTTTACTCTCGATACTTATAGTTATTGTTATAATAAGTTAATAACCCATAATACCTTTTCTTTTCCCACACAAATAGTTATAACGGCCATTAATTTTCGCCGACGCGTAGGTGGAAAGTTAATTTTACTTTTCACAGAATTCTGAGAAAAAAGAAATTTATGTGAGAACCAGTATCCAGTGATTTGCTGAATCCATTGTCTTAAAATTTACGGAGTACAAAGGGTGTTTGATAAAGTGAAGGTGAATTAGAAACAGTTGTACAGGTTGGGTATACTTAAGCGAAGTAAAATTTTTACTTGCATTTTTTGTTTCTTCACCATGACATACTTAGTTTTGCCAAATTATAATTAGAAACAGTAAATAAAGACACTTGAAAGTAATTTGTAATAAAAGTCATGCCTTGGATATCGTAAGAGACTAAGGAAAATAGGTTAAGGTTACTAAAGGCGACAGTATGGAAACCTGTCACCATTATACCTACCCCTCTTCCATTTTTTTTTCAAACCTAAAAATTATGCTGGTAGTAGCTACTAAGCGTTTATAACAACCATGGTGATGTCTGTCGGGTTTTATGTATGCTCTGCCTGTCGCGTTTGGGAGGCAAGCATGATATATGCAGCACTTTTTAGGTGATTATAGATAACAGGCTAGTAACATGTCATTGTTATACCTCTCATCCATAATGTTGAAAAATTATCGGATAACTCACGTTTAATAAATCGAGTTTAGCTCGACATGTTTCGGACTAATTTGTAGCCCTTCATCTAGGAGCCGCGGCAGCTGCTGCTGCCAAACGCGAACTGCGCGCCTCGGCTCTTTTCGCGCGACAGACAAAAAGTTCGCGAAAGGGCTACGAATTAGTCCGAAACATGTCGAGCTAAACTCGATTTATTAAACGTGAGTTATCCGATAATTTTTTAACATAAGTGAGTCTCACGGCAGTTTAATGTATAATCTCTCATCCATAACTCTAAGAGTACCTATGCTAAGTAAAACTGACTGTGAAGTTGTCTAACAGTCATGATTTTGACTATGTACCGATTGTGTGCCCTATCAAACTCATTTTTTTTATACAGGCGTGATATATTTATGTATTACTTTGAAGTCCCCCTGTACATCTAACCGCTTCAATGCTAATAGATTATAGTTTTTGTAATAAGCTTTTATATCAAAAGGCTCGTTTGAACCGCGCTCGAATTCATCGCTTTGATGGGAATTTAATGTACTATTTTAATGCGCAAACGCTGTGGATTGGGCCTTAATAAAATATGACAGGTGGAACAATGTTTAATTTTACGATATCGTAACCGACTTCTTCCTTAAGCATGTTTAAAACGCACAGTTGACGCGCACGGTACGGTACGGTATTTCAGACCTACAAAATGGAAGCTATGGATAAAAGAGGTAGGTAAGGTAAACGTCCCTGTGCTAGACGCTGACCCAATACTTGGCACTTGCAACCTTATGTCATAGTAAGACCGGTGGCAGATGGGTGACATCTATTGGGCGTTGAGGCGTCGAGCATTGGTACTTTCACCTTATATTAATTTTCGTGCTGTTACAATTACACCTCTCAATTTCTTCCGTGGAAAGCAACAGCGCGAAAAGCAAAGCGAAAGAAACAGGTTCAGGTATGCTTAGGCTATATGCAACAGGTCATCAAACTGTCACTACTGTACCTCTATCGTCTTTTTATACCAAACAATTGCTAAAAGTGGCTGCGAAACGTGAAATAGACATGGTTTTTATCTATGCCATGTTTTTAGAATACCTATAAGCGTGTATGAGTGTGTATTAATTAAGTAGTTGCATCTTACGACATCCACGGAAGAAATAGGGAAGTGTTACTTTAAACCACACTTTGCATATTATTTGGGTAACAGTGATCGAGACGCATAAGCATAAATGAATATAAATAATGGTTACACATTCGAACCGAACCCACGACCGTCGCTTCGAAGTGAAACTACTAAGCTAACCGGTTATCGAGAGGAAAAGGCAAGAAAATAAACTCTAAGAATTATGCCTCAAATGTATTTAATGATAATGACATTGGTATACATACAGACTTTATTGTTTATTTTCAATAAAGCATAACCGAATAGTCGGAACCAGATTAGGACCAAACTGTTCCAGTGGCTTTAAGACAAACCGTTTTACTCAATTAAAGATTATCTGGATGGTAAATTTAAGAAATAAAATTATAATACAATCAAATAAAATTCAAATGAAATTGAAACAAATTATGTCATAATAATTGAAATTATTTCAGATGGTATGAAAAAAAAAGAAATAAGTAAAGAGTAATTATTACTAACAATTAAACTGAAATCTAAGCATATTATGTATGTATATATTATTATACAAATTTTTGTTTCAATTGTTAAGATATCAATTATAAATTATAAAAAAATGCACACTAATAGTTAATCTGGCTAGACGCAAACTCTCCTCTTCAACATTTTTTTATACATAAATAATCAAATAAATAAGCAAATAAATAATTTCATTCCATAATTTTAAGGGTTATGTCACCAAAAAAAAGGATAATAATCGAGTATTATTGAAAAATGCTTCCCTTCAAGTTCAAACGTGAGTCGATCAAATTATCATGGTAACGTCTCCCAACTCATACAGTAAAATCTGGTATCCAGACATTCTAAGTTAACGATTGTTAAACTTACATACAGATACATTCAGTAATAGCGCATTCCCATTGGACCTTTTACATTACAATCTTTTTCAAAGCAACTCTACCACAGAGATGTATCGCGATATAAGGGGCAGAATAACAACACAGAAAGTTGATCAAGCCATCCTAAAATGCCCGATTGGGCTAAGCAGAGAACACGAGATGTTACAAAACCCATTTCGCGTTTCGTAGGCATTTTTAGGATTACTTTATGTTTACCTAAATATGTCAGACCTATCAGTCTCATCTATCAGACTATCGCCTAGAACATAGCTAAACCTATTTCCTTAGTTGCCTTTTGCGACACAGAATAGAGAAGAGTTATTATGAACCTGATACCACATGGGCATGAACATGAAATAATCAGCAGCGCTATTGTCTAACACGCCAAAAATCTACATCGTTTTTAATTTGGCAGTTGAAACCAATAACAGCATTGAAATGTTTAAATTTTTTCATTTCATTTTGGGTTTCAACTGTCAAGTTAAAAACGATGTAGGTTTTTGGTGCGTTAGGTTAGACAATAGTGTCGCAGTTTTTATACCAGAAGAATGGCAAGTGAGCAATGCCAGTGGTTACCCTATGCTAGCTGTCAATTCCCGCCTCACACATATTTGGTGGAATTAGCGTTAAACAAATTAAAAATTCCAATCGCTTCGACTCGCATCGCTGGTGGAAAGTCACCCTAACCAAAAGAATCTTGACCCCGTATCAAAACATGTCAGTCTGTCTGTGCATACTAATACGGTATCTCGAGTCACCAATGCAATGCGGACTTTTTATGCCAAAATTTTGCATGAGAATATTTTAATGATGATCTTTATTTACCGCAAAAAGTGTTTAGCACGTAAGAAATACAATACCCTGTTTTCCCAAATGGGGTAGGCAGAACAGACGTTGCCAGTTTTAAGAGAATTTTAGGTTCAGCATACATACATACCGTCACTTCTCTTTCCCATAGGGCAGAGCCCACTTTGTTCCACTTGCTATGATCCTGACATACCGCTTTTGCTTTATCCACATTCATTAATCTCCTCATACAATACATGTTCGTTGGTTCCAGGTACTCTTGAACTGACTTGTTTTTGGTTTCAACCGGACACCGCATCTAATTACATCCTCATCTAATCATACACATTCTTACATCAACTCTGTATTCCCAAATGGGATAGGCAGAGCACACAAAACGCTATATAAACAAAACTACATCTCTCTTTCACGTATCGTAGCCACTTCTAGCATATTTTTTCAGGTTTTTAGTTCCGATTAATTTATCTGAATACTCAGTATCATACTCAGAGTATCATACTCAGATCAATTTTGACAAAAAAAGCATAAGTGACGTTATTGCACCGTAGGTACGATATACCAGGACTAAATAAGAATCCGGAAACGAGTTCAAATTCCGTCATATCTCTGCCATTTTCACAAAGAACGATCATAACAATATGACCTCATTATGAGGTCAATAAGGACACTACTTCGATTTTAGGATCCTAAAGATGACTCAAGAGTATGGTGAGTCTCTTTTGATGAAAATACATACATTTTGTCCCCGAAAATAAAGTACGTGGGTGAGGAATCCGCTTTCCATACAAGCCAATACTGTGGTGTCACGCTAAAGAAGAATCATTACCAGTTTCTCTTTAATTCCAAAATTTTTGGCTGTTTGTGTGTAAATTCTATGTCAAACTTTTTTTTGTACCTTCAGGCAAATGGGTAATAGCTCCTGTTCACAACCAAAGTGGTGTCGGTTTTAGAATAACATGTCTCCATTTCTCTTCCATGTACGTCGTAAGAGGCGACTAAAGATGTTAAAAGGTATATTATAAGTAGGCTTAGGACTTTTGGATGCTCGCCGTGGTTCTAGAATCCATGGAGTCGCCATTATGTTAAAAATCAAATAAGATTTTTTTCGAAGTCTAAAAAATTGTCTAGTAAACAGTTAATACTTGTCAGTAGTCTGTCACAATCACAACAGTAGTATCTATTAAATAGTAGTAGTATCGATTAAGTAAATCATACTCGTGTAATTATAATATTCCTATCGCGTCACCTGTAAATTGTAACTTGTGTAGAGTTATGATAAAATTAATGAATTACTGATACATTCGCATAAATCATGACATTTATTTTTTTAGACTTTGATTTGACAGCGAAAAAATATTTAAGGTAATGGCGACTCCATGGATTCTAGAACCACGGCGAGCATCCAAAAGTCCTAAGCCTAATTATAAGCGAGAGGCCAGCAACCTGTCGCTGTAATAACTGCCAATTCAAAACCTAATAAAATATGCTGGGATAGTCACAAACGTGAAATAGTCGTAGTTTTGTCTTCATTGTTTTATGTGCTCTGCCTACCCTATTTGAAAATACAGGCGTGATATGAACATTATACGAACCTGATACGAACTCATGTTGCAAAATATGATGAATTCACGATTTAACCTGAGTTATCCCTATTTTTCAAGATTTACGTACAGAGGTTAACTAGTCAAAGGTTGCTAGCTTGTTGCTGAAACTTTACCTCAACCTATTTATTTAGTCGCCTCTCACAAAATCTACAGAAAAAATGGAGAGGTGTAATTCTAAACCAGACAACATAGGTACGCCCACAGATTTATATCGAGCTAGATGACTCAAGTGTATGTACTTTGCGTGCCAAAATGGAGCCAAAAGGAGGAGCAATGCTCCTCTTTTGACGCGATTTAATTTAGTTTTATAACACTTAGATTAGGTTTAACTGCCTAGAGACAGGATACTTTGAATAAGGCGGCATCATCTTTGAATTGGTTTCACTCGGACTGTCAGTTCCCTTCGCTAAAGCGCTCATGTGACGATACCTACCGTTGAGAAAAAGTGACACGCTTAGTTTTCATACAAATGCAGGTACTCGCGGTATCTAGTATAATATAAGTCTGTGGGTACGCCATATAATAATTTTACAAACTTGTTTGAATCATTTATGAATGATTTAAATGACTGAATGACTAAGTCGTGGTAAGGGTACTTGGATATTATATTGCAATATACAATTTAAGTTATATCATAAAACTCGAATGTAATGTTCGAAATCCTCGACGTCGGTCATCGAGAACTTGAAAAAACTTGCCGGTACAAGTAGAAGCGAAAACATACAGGCTAGTATTACGGTAAGCTTGTTGGTCGAGCCGCTCGCCGAACATTTTTGGTTCAATTAGTTATAACGGTATACACGTTTTCTGTTTATTTGAGTTTAAGCAAATCACTGTCGGCGATGCTGGTTCGAGCTTAAATTATACCAGCAAAAGTAGGTTTTTGTTTAGTTTTTTTCTCATTATTACATCTTTGAGTACTGTTACTTTTTTATCGACGATTCTTTCGTAGATGTCGTTAGAACTAAATAAAGAAATACGTTTTAGATGTGCTGTTACCCTCTCACCCAGTTTTAATACCCCTTTCGTATATAAACCTAAAACTGTACAAGTGGCTACGAATCATGAAATATTATAGTTGTACTATTTTAGTTTTAAATAAAAAATAGTGCATTATTTATTAATTTTAACAAAGTGTAAACACAGACACAGATTATAGGATAGCCAACATAGTTAATAATAATTATATTATCGCGACACATCAAATTGCTGGGTTTCGTGCCACGAATCACGAAAATAAGTTAAAAAAAATGTCTTCTGCTGTCGCTGCTTGTCGTCGGATACAAATTCGCACCTTGATATGAAAAATAGTACAATTTTCAATGATAAAGTTAACAAGTAAATTTACTTGTGTATTCGAAATCGATATCCTTATTTTCCCAAGGATAAAACCATTTATTAAAAACTGTTTTTTTTTTTTAATTTAACAATTATTTTAAAGCCTTGGACGCATATGAAAATTCTAAGTCGTGACATTTTGCAGTTTTGCGTACTTTTTACTACTGAATAATTTTCACTTTGTAAAACCCAGTACGCTGAGACTAACTAGGTTAAACAAAACTTTAATTAAAAACAAAAAAAGGCCAAGTGCAAGTTGGACTCGAGCACGAAGGGTTCCTTACCAAAAACTACAAAAAAACACGTTTTTTTTGCCATGGGAGCTCCTTTAAATATTATTATTTTAATTTTAGTATTTAGCTCTTTGCGAAGCATGAGTGGTATCAAACTTACTGATAGGGTGCGTAATAGCGTGATTAGAGAGAAGCGTGGTCTGAAAGAGAGTATTGTAACAAGGGTAGAGAAAGGTATGCTGCGTTGGTTTGGGCATGTGGAGAGAATGGATGAAGCAAGGGTATGTAAGCAAATTTACAAGGGAAGTGTGTTAGGGCAAGTCGGTCGAGGGCGCCCTCGTAGAACGTATATCGACCAGATCGGCGATGTGCTAAAGGGAGGCCAAATTAAGAGTACCCGAAACCGTCGAGCGTGTATGACGAGAGTGATGAATGTTAGTGAAGCGAAAGAGGTATGTCAGAATAGAAGCGAGTGGCGCTCTGTTGTCTCTGCCTACCCCGCAGGGAATAAGGCGTGACGGTTATGTATGTATGTATGTATGTATTTTAGTATTTGTTGTTATAGCGGCAACAGAAATACATCATCTGTGAAAATTTCAACTCTCTTGCTGTCACGGTGCGTGAGATACAGCCTGGTGACAGACGGACAGACAGGCAGCGAAGTCTCAGTAATACGGTCCCATTGTTCCCAAGTTCGCCAGCAAATCAGCCAACATGCTCGACGCAATATTCCCCCGTGTATTCGACACACAGGTGCTACTACGCAAGTGGCGAACTTGATTTTTTCACTACGCGAGCGTGTGATCACTTTCACTTGCCCCGTGCGTTTCATCTCGTTTGAGCTTTACAAAGCGTCAAATCATCTAGAAGTTCCCTTTGGTACTTGATTGTTCTAGAAGATTCTAGAACGGAACGTTGAGTGAGTAATGTAAAAAAATCGTCTCGTTTCAATTTTGGAAACAGTTGAAACATAGTTATTGGGTAGGGAGAATTAAAAAAAAGGAAAATGACCCCTATCTTAGACCTACGAGATTAAAATTTAGTATAATTTTGTTGACTATATTGATAAGGGGCAGCGCAGACGGCACACTTTTGTGCGATCAAGTCTGCGGCGCAATAAAAACTCTGAATGGAAACTCTCTGCGCGCCATTCAGAGTTTTTATTGCGCCGCAGACTCGATCGTACAAAAGTCTGTCGTCTGCGCTGCCCCTAAGGATTAACGAGCCATTTTAGCTAGGATAGAAAAAAATATGTTAAGCTGGTTTGGTCATAATAATAATTAGTGAGGATTGATGATAGAAGATTTAATAAACAGATTTATACGGGAACAGTGGATGGGTATATTGGGAGGAGAAGACCAAGACGGTCGTTTCTTAATCAAATCGGGGACGTTTTAGAAACAGGTCAGGTCAAAAGTACCCGAAACTGACGATCATTGAAGAGACTAATGAATGTTGATGAAGCAAAAGAGGTATGTCAGGATCGTAGCAAGTGGAACAAAGTGGTTTCTGCCTACCCCTGTGGGAAAGAGGCGTGACTGTATGTATGTATGTTTGTGTTACACCAAACGATAAATAAAAAGAGTGACTTCTTAGTTTACTTGGGAGTATTTAGTATTTTAATTTCATTTGTTTAATGGCGCTTCCAGCTCGCCTCAGAATCTTTGTAACAAACTTGTATAAAATTAGGAATAATTAACACAATTAGATATTCTCTAAGTAACGGGTTAAACTTTACAACGAAAAGAAAGAGTTATTAAAACAATTAAGATCGTAAAGATAATTTACGGCTTATGTATCTTATGTCTGGTTACCGCAGAGTTAGTAAAAACATTGTGTTTTCTGAAAAAAACTTGTCACTGTTATACTTCTTTCATTTATTTTGAAGCCTAAAATGGTTAGCACCATTGGCAGTGGCCAGAAATGTAAAATAGGCATGGTTTTGTCTAGAATTTTTGGTGCTTTGGCTACTATCACTGCCTCTATTTATGTAGGTATGTTTCTAAAAACCTGCAACCTTTGTGTGATGTTGAGATAACACTTCTCCATTTCTTCCGTGGAAGTCATAAGAGGCAATAAGGAACCAGGTTCAGGTGTGCTTAAGGCAATGGGCTAGCAACCTGTTTCTATTATACCATTCGGTTTTTAAACCGAAAATTATGGTGGAAGTGGTTGCGAAGCGTGAAGTAGTCATAACCATGTTTTTTTTTTATGTCACGTTCGTATTCTCTGCATGCCCCGTTTGGGAGCACAGCCGTGATTGTATGTATGTATGTGTATGAAAGTGAATAAACCGTAAAACGCATCATTTTGACGCTATAAACCACTGGAGTAAGATTTACGGTCTATGGCATGGGTGGGGTTCGAACCTATGACCTCTGGATCGTGAGACGTGGAAAGAGCAGTAAAGGAGAAATTGTATGGAGGAATATTACGGTAATAGTCTGTTATTTCCGCTTTAATGAAGATGTAGGAAGCTTTATGGATGTATCGATGTATTTGCTATTTTGGAATTCGGTTAAACATCTTATTTATAAAATTTGTGAAGTATCTGTAAGTATATTAAATACAGATAGATCGTAAAATATAAAGTAAAAACAACAAAGGCGAATCTATCCCAAAAGAGATCTCTGTAAGCCAACCTTTGAGTAGCAGTAGGAGCAGAAATTTAGGGGGTATTCAACTATTAAGAATGAATAACTTTTACATACCGTTTTTTTTAGATTACTAGTGCTTTGGAAAGACAAGACTGTCAAAAAACATTAACATACTGTTTTTTGGTTGTCAATGTTAGCTAACAAGATTTACTCTTAATTTCAGTAATTTAAAGTAAAACTTAAAAAAAACACTAGCGTTCAACTCTATTATGCATTATAAAGTTGATATATTTTATAAATGTAAGTGGTTTAACATTTGACAGCGAATAAATGACTATTTTACAATTATCTGTGACATTTTGACTAAGTAATTAAAATTCTGTCCACCGTTTGAAATAATACTTCCGTTATTATGTCATACGAAGTCATAATTCTTTACGGATATGCAAAAAGGTTTATCTAACCTCATAGTTAGACCGTGTCCACACTTACGTAACGTAGAGAACATCCGTGCCACGAGTGTGACCGAGGCCTAAAGGTCAAAGACACCTTAGTGTAGCTTATAACAGCCTAGCCTCTTGACTGGAAACTGCTTTCGACCGTGTCTGTTTCTAATACTTACTTGTCTTACTTACTTTAATACTTACTTACGTGTCTGTTTCTTACTTTTTAATTAAATGTGGCTTAAATATTATTTGTTCGTAAGTAGGTACACAGTTGTTTAGTTTAAAAAAAAAAACAAAATTCAGAATTAATTAATTAGACATAGAGAAAACTTGACTATTGAGACCGAGAATTTTCAATAACATTTTAATTTTTTTTTCAGTTAGCTACACAACGTAAATAAAATCTTGTTTGAATTAATCAAACAATAAATTACAAAAGTTACCGTTTCAAGTCATAAAGACACATACCAATCCCAAAAGATCATTCTTAAAACGATAAGCAAAATGATTGAAATGTTCATTGTTTTAGTGGATCAACAAAATTATTGAATTAAGTGTTTGACTAGGACATAAGTAAATTTTGGGTGAAAGCTCAAAACGTAGGATCTGGCCATCCAAGACTATCCATATCCAAGGATTAGAATTACACAAAGACGACCAATCACGACTGTCGCAAAGTACAAAGAACGATATTTAATTTTCGTTTTAATTGACAACTTTTCTGAATTTTCATAACATATCAAAAGGCAGTTGAAATGCTTAGTGAAACTCACAAAAGTTAGCGTAAAATATAAAACTATTTTCATTTCGCAGCGTTTATAAAAACGCCGACAGTTTTCTATACAAAGTAAACCATCTGCTTCCTTAGACCGTTATGTATACAATTCGCGACTTCTAAAAAGAAACCGAAAGTGTTATAAATTTCGGCTTACGCGCCACTTTTGTGGACCTTGTCGCATTACAATAAGATCCATAATGCTAAAGCAAACTAATTCTAAAATTTAATCAGTTTGGTCATTGAATGTAATATGTCATTAATCGGTAATTCTCCAGACTTATGTCAAAATTCTAATTACCGCGTCGCTTTTTTTCCGCTTACTTTTCAGTGAATATGATATTAAATCCTGAAACACATAGATCATTGGAATATAAATAGTTAAACATTCCAATGATCTATGTATTTCAGGATTTGAAATCATATTCACTGAAAAGTAAACGGAAAAAAAGCGACGCGGTAATTAGAATTTTGACATAAGTCTGGAGAATGACCGTAATAAAAATCGCTCCTTATACAAATTTATTCAAAATTTCTTTTAATTAATGATCTATCTTGCCTTAAAATTGTAGTTTTATTGTTACTATGTTAGATACAATAGGTCTAATTTCATTAGTTACTGGTATCTTTTCTTTACTAGACTGAGTTTTGTGTCACATACTTTACTCTGCTTGCCTCTCTCTTTAGTTTTTTTGTTTTAGTATGTAAATAACACATAACACATAATATAGGGCTCTCCTGTGAACTTCCATATTTTCCCGTTGGAAGCGACCTGCATACAGCGTTTTTCGACGACTTTCATAAGGTCGTCTGTCCATCTTGCAGGACATCCTACGCTGCTCTTGTAGGTCTATTGTCTCCACTCGAGCACTTATTTGCCCCATCAGTCATCTGCGTTCCGTGTAGTGTGGCCTGATTATCGTTTCTCATAAATAAATGTACCGAATTTCTAACCAATTAAGAGTTTCCTCTTGTGAAGACAGTCCTGTATGTATCACTGGGTTTTAAGTGATTAAGTAGGTATTGTCATACGAATCACACAAATAAAAAACATGCTCAATCTGTTGAAGATAACTACGTACATACATACATATCCTCACGCCTGTATTCCCAAGAGGGTAGGCAGAGCACATGCATTAAAAAATCCAGTGCCACGCTTAGCGATTTCAGGGTTACCAGATGGTTAAGCGTGATATCGCAGTGACGGCTTGCTATTGCTAGCCGACCGCCCACAATACACTAACCCTTTCCCAGAGTCGACTCTTACGACACCCACGGGAAGAAAGGGGGAGGTACTATTCTAACCACATGGGTAACTTGGCACGGGTGAAGATAACTGGTTTAAAATTAAGTTGCTAGATTCTAAACGAACGTACTTTACATACATTACAAGTTAAATAAAATCTTGTTAATGAGGTCAATAAAAACTAAATCAAAGTCGCACGCGTGATCTTATTCTACATATTCATGGACAATTCCGGATGTCCGTCGGTCACTTTCTCCATCGAAGCCTTACGTAATCCACACGTGGAACTAATTTTGAATTTATCACGCCAAATTTATGATATTTTACTCAAGTCGTTTATTTTAAATCGCTGATTTGACGGCGTCCAAAGAAGATTTAATAAGAATGTCGACAGGGTTAAATTTATTATCCTAATAAGTCCGTAAGTCGTATTATGAAAAAAATTGAGACAGAATTATGTTTTTTTGGTGCCGGGTTAGAATGGCACCTCCCCTTTTTTCCCGTGGGTGTCGTAAGAGGTCGACTCTGGGAAAGGGTAAGTGTATTGTGGGCGATTGGCTAGCAACCTGTCACTGCAATATCACGTTCAACCATCTGATTACCCTGAAATTGCTAAACGTGGCACTGGTATTTAAATTCATGTGTTCTGCCTACTCCTCTTGGGAATACAGGCGTGAGAATATGTATGTATGTTTTTGGTGTTGGGCTTTGAATTACACTCCATTTCTTCCGTGGATGTTGTAATAGGCGACTAAGGAAATAGGTTCCATAGTATAAGTAGTTGCGAAGCGTGAAATTGACATGGTTTTGTCACGTTTTATCTGTTCTGTCTACCCCCTACACACAAACGTGATTGTACAGTCAGCGTCTGATACATGGTTACACTTTGGTACTTTGTCACTGTGATCGCAGTGACAATTTCATGCGGAGTTCAAATAATGAGGTTAATTAGAAAAGGTACTAAAGTGTATACATGTATCAGACGCTGACTGTACACCGTTTTATTTTGTTCAATAAAGTGTACACTTACTTTTTCTTGCATCTGAGCATGAGAACTTAAAGGTCACAAGGAAACCTGCATATTCTGCATGCAAATTGGTAGTTTTCTAGACGCTCGCTGCGGAACAGGCGTTGTCGGTCAGTCGGCCGCGGCACGTTCCATCCGTTGTAGGGGTTTGCGCTCGTTCAGGGTCGTTGCGTTAACTTTAATAAATTAAAAAATATCTATTTATTTATTTAAGTACGCCCTAAGGGACTCTTGCCTGTTTTTGTTTGAGTCTGGCAGCGCTTTGACAATTGCCAGGAATAATGCGCCGCAAAAAACTTGACACAACGTCGTAATTTCGTAAAAAAAACAACATAATTATGAAATGAACAAAATGTTTAATTTGACAGTTGAAATCAAAAATTGCTTTGAAATATTTGACACTGAAACTGTCAAATAAAAAATGATGTAGATTTTTGGAGCGTTAGACAAGATAGCTGTTCCTTAGTTGCTTTTTACGACATCCACTGAAGAACTGCAGGAGCGTTATAAAACCCGACACCATACGATAAATACAAAAACGAACATAGTCCCTCAAAGAATCTTTTCCTGCTGACTTACTAGCGACTGACGAACTAGTTACAATATACTAACAATTTTCAGGTTCCTCCAAAATTCTAATCTACAGTAGATCGTCCCATAATCGGGATCAAAATCTCATAGAAAATGTATGACATTGAGACCTCTACACAACGCCATCTAGTTTCGAAAGAACGCATATACTTAGACGTCAGTCTCTAATAACTAATCTTTGAACGTCAATTGTTCGGAGGCATAAACGTAACCTTTTCTTTAATTAATATAAACTTGCGCACGAGTTGATTGGCCGTAAAACCGTGTGCATCAGTACAATAGGCCACTGTTTAATAGACAAAGGCGGGTGCAGGGCTACTTATACTGCCGAATTGTCAGTAAAAACACTTTCATTTGATACAGTACTGAGAATCTACAGTAGCGTAATATATTTTCCAACACACTTTTTAGGATTTAGTTAAAAGGTGCAGGGGACGGTTGCGAGCCAGCCTAAAGCATACCTAAGCCTGTTTTCTTGGTAGCCTTTTACGACGTCCACGGAAGAAATGGAGAGGTGTTATGCTAAAACTACGTACAAAACATAGGCCGAAATGTACATGCAATCGTGTGGATTTCCGAAATATGAGTTATGCTAGATAGAGCTCTTTAAACAGGGTCCAATTTGCAATGGAAATGTATGACATCGAGACGCCGCTTATTGTCAGTACTATTTTATAATAACTTCTCATTAGAAACTACTAAGAAAATTAGTACATTATACATTTTATTTTAAAATACATGATTATGAATTATGATCTCGTGTGGTGTCTGGATAGAATAACACTTTTCCATTTCTTCCGTGGATGTCGTAAGTGGCGACTAAGGAAATAAGTTAAGGTATGATTTAGATAACAGGCTAGCAAACTATACCTATTTTACCTCTTCCACATGTTTTTGAACCTGTTATGCTAGAAGTGGCTCCAAAGCGTAAAATAGTCATCAATAGCCCATGGAGAAAATGGATGAAGCAAGGCTGTGTAAACAAATTAACAAGCGATGTGAGTTAGGGTGAGTCCTCCTCGAAGAACGTATATCGATCATCGTATATCTTATATGCGGCCAATTTAGGAGTACCCGAAACCGTCGAGCGTGTATCACAAGAGTGATGAATGTGAATGAAGCGAAAGAAGTATGTCAAAACAAAAAACAAAAATTCTTAAATACTTAAACTATATTTTTTTATGTAAAAAAGGAACCGCCTTCAAAAACCAACTGAAAAGAAAAAAATAATTCACATACACAGATACAGATTTATATGTAAGTATTACTTCTACTTTTTGAAGTCGGTGCCAAACCAATTTTCATGACAAAGAAGAACGCTGGTTTATTATCATGTTTATTATTGGTTTATTGTCATGAAAATTGGTTTGGCACCGACTTCAAAAAGTAGAAGTAATACTTACATATAAATCTGTATCTGTGTATGTGAATTATTTTTTTCTTTTCAGTTGGTTTTTGAAGGCGGTTCCTTTTTTACATAAAAAAATATAGTTTAAGTATTTAAGAATTTTTGTTTTTTGTTTTTAATTTTTTATTTCATACTTTTTAGTGATTTAAGTTATTTTAGTTGAAATAGGAATTTACTTTAAGTTGTTTTAGTGAATAGTGAAAAATAATTCACTAAAAAAAAACATACATATGGTTCAAACTCAGAACCTCCTTTTTTTTTAGTCGGTTAAAGTGCTAAAACCTTCTCCTGAATGTAACAAATACTTTTCTGAAAACCGCATCCAAATAGCTTTAGCCAAACGCGAGATAATCGCGGACAAACATACATACATACATACATACATACATACATACATACATACATACAATCGAACTGAGAACCTCCTTTTTTTTTGAAGTCGGTTAAAAATAGGAGTGAATGGCGCTCTATTGTCTGCCTACCTCGCAGGGAATAAAGCGTGGCTGTTTTGACTATTAACATTTTGTATGCTCTGCATCTCCCAATTGGAAACTCAGACGTGATTATATGTACGTATGTATGATCAGATCTGTGTTTCGGTACTGTAAAAAAAGAAATAAAATTTCCTATTTTGAATTCCCATACTGCACCGTCTCTCTACTGCGACAGCGTATTTACCATTAAATGGCAATAGAGTTTGCCATCACGACTGCAGAGTCAATGTTTCTGATAATGCGATGATCCGTATTCCGAATAAGTCAGTAATGGTCTTACGTGAGGGAAAATCGATTGACGGATGTACGACTAACCAACTAGCGAATAAAAATCGATAGGAATTAGTGTTGAGGAATCGAGTGCATGATAATCTCTAAAGACGATTACGAATGATCGTATTGTGTAGTAAATCAATCGATTTTCTTTCACAATATTTTTGATATGGTTGTGCTAAATATAGAAAAAAATGAGCTGGATAGAAAAATAGTAAAAAAAATCAACTCTTCACACGGTACCGAAACAAAGATCTAATCATTCATACATACATACAATCAAGCCTGTGTTCCCAAATAGGGTAGGCAGAGCACACAGAAATAGGCATAGACAAAACTTCTAGCATAATTTTAGGTTTTAAAACAGATGGAAGATGTACCTACAATACGGTCCGGTTGCTGACCTGTCGCTTAAAGCCTACCTGGACCTGTTTCCTTAGTCGCCTTTTACGACGTCCACGGCGTCCACGGAAGAAATGGAGTGGTGTCCATTCCGATACCACACAGGCATTGTCAGTTCTGTGTTGATAGCAAGTTAACGGAGCATAAGCATAGCATACAAAATAGATATTTAAATTACGCCAAAACCAGCAAGTCACTCATAATGTACATATCGCACTGTTAGAACAACTGCTAACTACGAATGTATTACAACTCAATACTTAACTGTATATTAAGTCGTCATGTATCATTTTTGAGGCATGACACATCTTGAGTTATCTCTCTTTTGATCTAGCAGTGCGATATGTTCATATGCCTAGTCTATAGCATTAAGATGAATGAATTCGCACAATTCGTTACTCAATCTTGACAGGTTCTTTGTGTGTATGAGTAAATGTTTGAATCATTGAATCTATTAAAAAGTGTGGAATAGAGTTTTTGCCTGACAACGCTTCATTTTTATTATATTATGTATTTCTCTTTTTAAAACACGTGCGGAGCTATACTTACCTAACATTGAAATTGACGTCACATGCTAAGGTCTGCTAAATTAAACCTTTAAGTCTACATGCATACATACATTCAGACAATCACGCATGTATTTCCAAATAGGGTAGGCAAAGCACATGAAACGCTATATAGGCAAAACCATTACCATTTCACGTGTTTTATGTTCTAAGGTGGACCGATGACGTGGTGCAAGTCGCGGGAAGCCGCTGGATGTGGGCAGCGCAGGACCGGTCATTGTGGAGATGCTTGGGGGAGGCCTATGTCCAGCAGTGGACGTCTGTCGGCTGATGATGATGGTGATGATGATGTTCTAAGTTGGCTGATATCATAGTGACAGGTTGCTACCCTGTCGCCTAAAATATACCTTAACCTATTTATTTAGTCGCCTCTTACGACATCCACTGTAATTAAGAGGTGCTGTTTTAAATCTGACCACACGGAACCTCTTTCTTCTATCTAGGCTGTCTAAATTATTCAAAGGCAACGATATAGTTTTTATCTGCCGTCGGAGTCATACGAATATATTAACGAGTGCTTACGACATTTGCATCACAATATACACTTGGCAACTTAAAGCCTAAATTGAAATAATATTTGTTCACACTTCACTTTCAAATCCACAGACTTACATCGAAATAGATACCGCGAGTTCCTGCATTTGTATGAAAACCAAGCGTGTCACTTTTTCTCTACCTACTGTAACGTCATGAGCGCTGTAGTGATAGGAATTGACAGTCCGAGTGAAACCGATTCAAAGGTGACGCCGCCTTATCCAAGTTGTGCTGACTCTAGGCAGTGAAACCTAATCTAAGTGGTAGAAAACTAAATGAAATCGCGTCAAAGGAAGAGCATTGCTCTCCCTTTTGGCTCCCTTTTGCCACCGATACATACACTTGAGTCATCTACTTCGATATAAGTCTGTGCTCAAATCCGTTGCTCATACGCTGCTTCGCAATGTCGGTCAAGTGTATAGGTATTTAGCTACCTGTGTCACTGTGAATCTTGTCCCAATGAGTTTCATATCGTCTTGTATAGAAATTCTTGTGAAAAGACACTGGTATCAGGTTACCTGACTGTACTTTGTTATTATAGAGAAGACAGTATCTGTACCTACTAAGAAGTTTCTCTTTCAAAATGTGAATTTAACTATCATTTACACCCACTAAAGGCTAGCGCTGACTGCCGGCATGGCCCGGCAGGTCATGGCAAAGGATTTGTTACTGATATAACTATTTTAAATCTTATTACTATGAGTTTAGAATTCATGTTACTTTATTTTGATACAACGATGCCGCGGCATGCCACAGCGTGCCGAAGCATTCCACGGGTTATTTTACAGGATGCTGCGGCATAACTTGCCGTGCCGTTCCGTGCCATGCCGGCAGTCAGCGCCGGCCTTAAGACTCCATTTAGCGAATCTCACGTTCCAGAGGAATGTGTGTTTGTATTAGGAATGTACCGGAAAAATCTGCATCAATATCCTCTAAAAATCAATGTATTTATCTATGTGGATACGGATTTTAAATAATCCGTACAGGAAGATTTTGCGGGCGAACGTGTTACTTTCGTACCGTTACAATCTAGTATACACAAGCATAATATCATCCCTGTATTCCCAAATGGGGTAGGCAGAGCACACGAAGCGCTAAACAGTTAAAACCGAGTAGAGTTTACGTTAAGAGGTAAAATAGTGACAGTAGGTTGCTAACTTGCTACCGTGTTGCCTAAAATATACCCCACCCTATTTTCCTTACTCGCCTTTTACATCTACGGAAAAAATAGATAGTTGTGATCCTAAGGCCCATAGCAGACGGCGTATTTAAAACGCGCAGTCGACGCGCAGTCGACGCGCAGATGACGCGCGTATACGCGCTTCAAACGCGATTTGAACGCAACCTTCTAACCAGGGCCATAGCACACGGCGTATTTAATACGCGTGCACGACGCGCGTATTAAGAACGCGCGTCTTCGGCGCGTCGACTGCGCGTTTTAAATACGCCGTGTGCTATGGCCCTGGTTAGAAGGTTGCGTATTAAGAAAGCGCGTCTTCGGCGCGTCGACTGCGCGTTTTAAATACGCCGTGTGCTATGGCCCTAAGTCCGATACCACACGGAATGATGTTTTAGTGTTTTTAGTTTTTGGTGCATTAGTGCAGGTTTAATAAATCATTTGCCTATTTAATTAATCCAAAATTAAATGTTATTCATTTCTTAGTTGTTCTTTTTTACTTTAAATGTCTTCTTCTTCTTCTTCTCTGTCGTTTCACTCTTGGCAGAGTGGTCGTGGTCACGTAGAGACGTCAGTTGTGCTCTCATGTGACTTTCTTGGGAGTGTAGCTGCAGTGGTTTCCCCTTCCCTTCTGCACCAGACAGTTTAGAGTTTATTTTGAACTCAAGGCCGTTGGTGCCTCTACTGTCCGGTTGCCCGAACAGGTATGTGGTTATCCCGCCACAGCTCGGTCGCCATTGCCTCGTTAGTTATCCAGCAGGGGGCACCACGACAGCTGGAATGCTGGTCGTACCCACTTTAAATGTACGAAACTCTGAAAATTACAAAAGTATTTTTACTTACGCGTCAGCGGATGAGAGCCTTACAGTTTCCACATCCGCATCCGCGGATGTCAAAAAATGTACTTGTGTCACATCCCTGGTTGGTATGGACATTGTCAGTCTATCTATAGAAGTAGCATGGAGTTGCTTAAGTACGACAAGTTTCGCCAGTTATCTATGAAAGTATCTAAACATTATCTGAACATAGCATACGATAGAAACAATGAGTTTTGGTGAAAATTTGAGCTATTTTTTTGCGTTTTCTTTTAGTATTTTCGTAGATTTAACGAATGTAAATTTATTTTCTACTCTAATTTCACACGTTTTGTCAATCACTCTTGAAGGTTAGCAGGAAGAGATTATCATTTGTTTTGTGCTTGTTATTTTGAATTTTTTTTTGTACAGTAAAAAGTCCCATACATACCTACATTTAGAATGGTAAACATGCACCGAAAAATCATCAAAATTACAAACCGAATCATATCTGCATGGAAAAAGACTTCACTAAGTCACTAACCATCTATCAACTTAACAATAGTAGTACTGGCGTAACAATGCTTTAATTAGATCATACAATGTTAGCCAGTTACCCAAATATGTTACACAAATTAACAGAGTTCGTAACATTATTGTTTCCGTAAATATTTAGGAAGTGGATCACAGTGTGTATGTTTTTGCGCGCACGCTTGGTTAGTCTGCCTTGTCTGTAACATCGCCTAATTTTCACTTTTACCTCAGAAGAAAGTATTTCGTAACAGAAAAACAAAATTAGTGTTGACTTTGTAGTTGATGCACTGATCACGTTGAATTGGGACCTGGGTCCGAATACTCTTCTTAATAATATACATCTTCGTTGTTGTCACAACCACCTAAGGGAATAGGCGAAAAGCTAGCAACCTGATGACATTATTATGCAAACCTAAGTATGTCGAACGGTAAAATTTTGCTTAAAATAGCTACAAAATGTGAAATTATCGTGGTTTGGCCAATGTAATTATCTTGTGTCTTACCTACCCGATTTGGGAAATTAGTCTTGCTATTTGTGTTGTAATAATCAGATGATAATGACTTTAGCAGATAGGTACTTATGTTTAACATTCTAATTACCGGCATAGTACAGTTTTCATTACGTTTGTGGGTACAGTTTTCTACATGGAAAACAAATTGTTTTAGAAAAGAATTATTTTAACAATATTTCGGATTTGTGCTATATTTCTTGGTATCACGACGTCTGACTCAATTTTAAAGCGTAACTCAGAAGATAATAAGTCTACCTTAAAGCGTATAATTAATCAGAAGATTCTACAAAAGAATGAAGTGATCATTTTAACAGTTTTTTAAAGTATAGGTAAACGAAGAGGCGGGCTTATGGTCAATAAAAGATGTTTAACGACCGTGCGTAATAATCTTAGCACCTTCGTAAAAATGCAAGCTTAATGGCTTGAATATGTGCAAATTATAAGGTAAATAACAGCTCAATCAGACTTATTTTCCGTGTGTAGTCTCGGTTTTAGAATCACACCTCTCCATGTATTCCGTGGAAGTCATAATAAGAGGCGACTAAGAAATAGGTTTAGATATTTTAGGCGATAGGCTAGGAACCTGTCACTATTGTATCTATAATAGCAATAGCCTAATTGAAACCTAAAAAAATACTATGCTAATCCTAGGCTATCCTAAAGAAAAAGTTAATGATTTTGGTAACATTACGTATTTTGTAGCATTTAGTGTGTTCTGCCTAGGTACCCCATTTGAGAATACGGGTGTGATGTAAGTAAATAGAAGATTTAAGGCGTTGATTTATTTCACACATTAAAGGACCGCAAACAGTAAGTATTTGGTTTTAAAAGGTCTCGACGTCGAATATATTCTTTAAGACCCTTACAAGTCATGTGAGGTGTTCTAATGCACTTCAATAGAATAACTTTAAGATTGTAAGCAGCGAATGGACGTAAACAAAGACTAAGAAAGTGGTCCATATTAATCTGTAAACTATCAGCTAATGATGAATAAGAATAACATCATAAGCGAAACAACAGAAGGTTTATAAGCGCAGGAGGTTATTTATATAATTTTCTACGCGACAAGATCAAAGCAGGCTAATTGTAATAAAAAAGTTAATCGCACCAGTTTATTGAATACTAAAACAATCGATTGTCGACATTGAATACAAGCTGAATGAGAGATATTATGATTGAACGTAAGAATACTCAGTTCTGTAGTATACGTGGTCTCTCTGTTTACCCATTGTTCCAATAATTGCATAGGCATAGGTTCCCAAGAGTGTAATCATGGGTAACGTGCGAACTTGTGCACTATTATGGAAAATTGACGGTGGAAATTATTTTTCAAAGGAAAGTTAAATAATAACTTTATTAAATGAAATGAAGACAGTGATTGTTAAAGGGGATGTTGTGGAAAAAACACAAAAGTTAAAACTTGGATCAATAGAACCTGACACGCCTCATGATGATAGCTTAGTTGAACGATAGTGTGAAAGTCTTGAAACTACAAATTGATCAAATAGAACTCTTAAAACGTTAAAAAACCCAAAAATAATATTTCTTTATTAGTCAATTAGTAATTTTTAGGTATAATTACAATAACAATTACAATTTAATAGAGATGTTGATCAAACAAAAGTAATACGTTGTATGTTCATAAAATGTAATACAATTTAAAACAGAAGTGAACCGTTCAGTTCACATCCATTGAACCGTGTTAATTCATCATCCATCAATAATGAAATGTGCTTCGAATTTTGAACTTGCCGTTACGGCATGTTGTGTAACTTTAGAAATCATCACATAAATATTAATTTCTGTAGAAAATGAATCCGTATCATTGAGAGGCTTCGACCAATGGAGTGCTCCCTACGCGCGGCTCGGAACCTGTGCCGTTCATAGTGATAGGAAGGTTTAGAAGCGGCAAATGTATGATGAAATCTGAGGGCGTTCTTACAAGAATCTGGGCTTAAGTTCTAAGTATGATATTGTTTTCTTTAATAGCTTCATCGACCGCGTAAAAAAGACTTTGCTACACTTTGTCCAGTAGCGCTATTGGAACGGTTGAAGCTGAAATCTGGGTTTGGTTTATTCGCAAATGTTTCCAGAAAAACAATGAAATAATGTTTTTTTTTTTCATGAAAAATGTCACTACCTACCGACAGGCTTCCGTTTCTTTAATTTCTCCTAGCTTTTGTTTGGATTTATTTTTCACAGATTCATATTATGGAGGTAAAAAAGAACATAGTACTTACTAATTATTTTTTATAGTTACACAGACAAAACTATAATCATTTCACGCTACATAGTAACTTATTAGCAGATTTTGTGGTGACTTAATAGTCAGGCAAAATAATCATAACATTATCAGGTTCCTAGTATGTCCTCTAAAACAAACCTTAGCCTTCCTTAATCTTGTCTGTAAGACTTTCTCGTATAAAATATGTCATTCTTAACTCGATATTACACGGGGCTACAAACATCTATAACCTAAACCAAATTGCCACCCATGTATGCACCGGCCACATTTTTCAACGCCGCTTCTACCAGCTTCTATGCCTTCGCAGTGCGTACAGTATCAGTTGGTCGCTCGTTTTGGCGGGAACCGCGAGTGGGGGTACGCGGAATAAAACCGCTATGCTTCGCTCCAGACGCTACATTTCACAAACCGAAGTAGACGGGTAAAAAAAAAAAAAAAAATGAAGGCCTTCCTTCTCATACTTGTGAGTGTGGCGGTGGTGAGCGCGAAACCTACGGGTGACGATGACGTCATTGGGTCCGTCATCGGAGTCGTCAGGAGCTGTGCTGAGGAAGACGTCTCCTTGTGTTTGAAGGTGTGTGCAGTGATGTGCTCAGGACTCTTGAACTTCAAGGATTTCACTTTGACTTAGTCGAGTTTCCGTGGCCCTTTGAATTTGTTGCCTAAAAAGCATAGCCATCGAGCTGTTCCAAAGAAAATTGTTCCTCAATTTTACGATCGATTTGATTCAACATTCATTACAAACTTCACTATTCCAATAAGCTTAGCTGCTTCAAAATGTAATCTCAAAACTTCTCCAAATTACTTGTATTTACAATTCTCCCGCTCATCAAAGTTTATCAAACTAACATGTTTTCTTCCAACAGGAACGCGCCTTGAAATACGTTGAGAACCTCGCCACCGCTCGGGAAGTGAACATCGTGGATGGTGTCAGCCTCCTCGGTTCAGGTTCCCCACGATCAGCCCGCTCCTTCGAACCCCTGCCTGAAGACCCAACCGCCCGGGAGAACACAGTAGAGAACAGACTGGTCGACGCTGCTGCCGACTTCCTGGAGAACCATGTCATCCAGCTACGCATGCCGAAGAGCACCGTCGATGATGTCAAGAGGTCGCTTGAGGAAGGTCAGTGCTATGAACTTTAACTTGTTTCTCGGTTTAATTTTGACAGCCAAATGTAGGCTGTTATTTTTACTCGTAAAAGTAGTTTCAAAACGTATGACATGCGATACGAACAAAATTGTTAACTATATCAAAATGTCCTTAGGGACCATTTAACTTGACGAGGATAAAATTAGTCTTATCACAAATCGCTCATTACTCGCAAGAAAAACAGTCTTTAATTAGTTAAAAGCAGGTAAAACTATCTTGTTTCAAGTATTAATTGTATCCTCGTTTGATTAAATTGGCTCTTAGAGGCAGATCAAATGAGACAATTGAAACTAAGTCAATTGTATAATTTTAAAGCCGAGAACATGCAAAAGACTCACAAACACAGTTAAATTTTGTCTTTTTTGCATTTTAGGTGCCAAAGTTAGTCCACCAATTGTTAGTATAATTTTAAATTTTGAAGAAAAATGTTACAGCGACATAATATTTTGTAGTCGCTTAGTCAAACTAAAGCATCATCTTTGTTTTAAGCTCAAACAATCACGTCAGGTACATTTTAAACGTTTGATCGTGCGCCACAATTAATAGTTATACAATACAAGCTCTTGTAACGATTCGTATCTGGAGCATTTAATTATTATAAGTGGCCAAAACCGGACCCAGAATGAGTGAAAGTTTGACAAGATACATAATTATTTTGGTACTTAATACACCCTACTCAGAGGCCCGTCAACGCATGGGAATGAGGGCGTACTTGAAAACGAAATCTTACTCACAAACTAGATCGAAATCAAAATCAGCGGCGTATAACCAAAGAAATGTATAGCAGCCAGAAATGCAAAACAGTCATTGTATTTGCAGATGCACCGACAAAAAAGCTCAGCTCTGAATCACTGTTCGTCCATTACGAAACAGCATTGTTAATAGCTTACAGACAAATTATGACACCAAATAAAACAGTTAGATCACAATTCACAGCTGCTTACTAAAAAGACGTGCCGTTTATTTATTTTGAATAACTGGTTTCGGCTCTGGTCGATTCATTGACTATCGTGAAATGGATGTCCAAATTAAAGTCCGCAGCTTTAACGACCGGTGATTCATCGATTGATTTATTAGCTTCATTGATGACTGTATTTATGACACAAAAAATTGGAGCAACTTTCTAAGTCACAAAAATGATTTCTAAGTTTCATCTCATGACTGTCATAACGAAACGAAACTTAAACTGCTTGCGTGATATGATATATCACTCTATAAAAAGTAAAACATGTTACGTAAAACTTTAGAAAGACAATCCGTAGCACTCTCTCACCGAATTAAATTAAAATCTGCACAAAAACCAGTTTAACAGGTGCGTATGTGAGATTTTTAAAATAGAAAGTTCGCGTCTCGGTAACCGCGAAATTAATTAGTTTATAAATGCGCAATAAAATTTAAATCAAGACGAGAAATTTGTAAACTGGCTAAAAATTTCAACGGACGTCCGTACCTCGATTACTGAGAGAGCAGACCATATGGAGAAGATTCTAGAAACTGCAATGGCCAAACGGGTCTGGCAGGAGTTTCTCTAACCTATTAACAAGGTTGATTATGGTGGAAAGCGGACGGATGCTCAAGTCAAGTTTTTGCTACATTTCCATAGTACTCGCATCAGGTATGTAGGACTACGTGTAACTAGTTTTAGAGATCCGTTAACGCGGGCCGTGATCGAAATCTCGAACGAGGACCGGGTAAAAGTCGCGCTCCAGGCGTTGACGAAATATGGAAGTAGGCTCAAAGCTTTCGAATCGTAAGGTCCGGTAATCGATGCACTTTCTAGATGAACGAGACTGTTATGCAAACTGGACATAACATCGTGAATTACAATGAAAGCGACATTGTTTAAAGTTCAGTAGCTCGGTGGCGATCTGAATTACAATCAGACTTCATTACGACTCTTCTAAGAACCAATGGACATCGAGTTGGATTTGAATATTTTTATCGGAATGCGGCACTCCTTACTCCACTTGCGAACCAGAAGGCAACCGTTAGGATTATAGGTGCAAGTATTTGCGAAGCAAGGCTTTTACCGTATCGGACAATACACTTCCTTCTCAATGATAATTTACCTACCTAGTCTTTAGTAAGTTCATACTTAGAGAATTTGAGAACATTTGGATTGAATCGAACGTTTCCTTTCAGGCCGTGGCAAGAAGAAGAAGCTGAAGCAGCTGATGCCCATCCTCGGTCTCCTCCAGCTGAAGATCCAGTCTCTCATCCCTCTCTTCCTCGCCGTCATCGCCTTCGCCGCTGTCAAGGGTCTGATGCTCGCCAAGGCCGCTCTCCTCGCTTCTGCTCTGGTTGTCCTGAAGAAACTGCTTTCCAAGAGTGACCACCATGAGAGCTACGAGGTCGTGGCCCATCCCCACCACGACGAACACTACAGCCACGGCGGTGGTCATGGTGGCTGGGGACGGTCAGCTGACGCCCAGAACTTGGCCTACAATGCCTACGCCAACTAAGAAACCTAAGATGCCTAAGATAGCATAAAGAGTTGATTGAGTTGACATCAACTAGTCTATTTATCTTCGGTTAGTCTAGATCGGACCTCAGACGAGAGTTAATTTATTCATTATTTATTTAACTTATTTTAATTTAAAGCAATCTGATTGTGTGAATGAGTGCATCTTGTCTTCTCTTTTTGTAAATTCATCGCCTTTTTCGTCTTTACATTTACTTTCTACTGCCATGTACCTGTTTTCGTTTTTATTGTATGTATCGTTTTCTTGTAAAGTACAAACTTATAAAGCTTTAAACTTATATAATTGTGTACATATTTTTTTATAAATAATAATTATTGTGTTCATTCAATAACTAGTCGTATTGATATGTATGTCTTTTTCTTCTATTCTTTTATATTATGTTTATATTATTATGTAACTTTTGTAAATATGTTTCATATCGAAATATGTATGTAAAATATTGTTTTTTGCATCTTCATTTTATAATATCGTATTATTGTATCTAATTATTTGCTATAACTTCCTTTTATATCTTCTGTATCTAATTTATGTAAATAATTTTGTCATCTTCTTATTTCTCGTTCTTTATCTTTCAGTTGTACAAATCTTCTATTTCATTTATTGTTTTTATCATAGTATCATAATGGGCCATGCATAAACTAAAGATGAAAATATATCAGTCATTCATATTTTACTTCGAATTTTTATTATTATCCCACCTTTACCAAAATTTAATAATTAAAAAGAGCATCTGTAATATTTTAGAACAATTACATCACACACAAAAATATTAGGCTCTGCAACTGTTAAACTTTAAGAGTTTTAAGTGTGGACTTGAGAAAAACACCTTACCATTTCTTCCGAGGACGTCGTAAGAGGCGACAGCAGAACTAGGTTTATAAACGCTTTACGTGGTAGCAATTTGCCACAACTGTTGTATCTTTTTTATCTTAATTTTTCCCAAAAGCGTGAGAAAGATATTGATAATAAGTAACATAGTAGTCATTAATATAGGGATTGTCTACGCAACTTTCTTATGTCTTCAGTGTAGTAGTTTTCAAGAAAATAAAATGAGTTCAGGTACATGTAATTTGATGCCAACATACGCCTTAAAAATACAAACTTTTGAACACACCATATCCACGAGCCTAGTTTTTTCGAGCACCTCTCACTCCAAACCAACTTTCTTGCCCAAGTAAAATCAGCACTTCACAATTATCCCTGACAACAAACAACGAAAGAAACTTAACTAATCCGTACATAGAAACTGCATTTAACAGAAAGTAAAGCTCGGCCACAATACCGCATAAACGCTTTCATTTTCAGCCTGACTTGCAATTGCCGTTGTAGAAATGGGTCATTGCAACGTATGCATACAACATACAGTCACGTACGAATGTTTTGTATGCACTTACCTGTACATACATACGTTATACGCTACCTATCACGGGTGTACCTCTTAAGTTAAATTGTAAAAATGTGGTAGCATTGGCTACGAACGTGAAATATAATCATGGTTTTGAGTATATATGTAACACTAGCTTTCCGCCCGCGGCTTCGCCCGCGTGGAACTCGGTTATATTGCGGTATAAAGCACAACTATAAGAAAAAATCTCGTTTTAAACGACACACAGCACCATCGATCTATCATCGATGATATGATCGATCGATATCTATCATCGAATGAAATCGATCTATCAAGCAAACTATATTTTTGTTTTCCCTCGGGAACATCAATTTTTTCCGGGACAAAAAGTACCCTATTATTTAATCCAGACTTCTATCTTTATGTGTGCAAAATTTCAAAGCAATCGGTTTAGTAGTTACGGCGTGAAAGCGGAACAAACAAACATACAAACTCACTTTCTGACTTATAATATTAGTAAGGAAGTAAGGATATCGTGCTCTATGTGCTCTTTTTAACAGACTCCAAAAAAGGAGGTTCTCAATTCGGTTTTTTTTATGTATCTCATCGTCGGCCTAATCCGTTAACCTGCTTAAAAAAAGTACACAGTGTATACTGTTCAGTGTACTCAAAACTGGAATTGGCAGGTTAACGGATTAGGCCGACGTCACAATTCCTACACGGGTGCATCGATTTCGATGGCTCTTTTTGTGTTTGATAGCAATTGGCTATCAATTGGTCCCATTTCATCTTCAGATTTTGAAATATTACCCTTAAAACAATGAAAGACATCAACGGGCATTCGGGCAATAAGAGCCTCTTCGTGTGAACTTCGGCTGAATCTTCCAGCAAAATGTTGTTCTGGTATGAAGGGTTAAGCCCCGGTAGTAGGAGTTCATACAGCACGCATGCACTACCACCGTCCTACCGCAAAGCAGCAGTGCGTCCACTATTACTATAACTAATATCTCTAATACGCTGTATTGTACCGTGTGGTGTCGGACCGCTTTATTTCTTCCATGAATGTCGTAAGACGCGACTAAGCGCATAGGTTTAGGTAAATAATGTTTTAGGCGATGCTAGGAAATTGTCACTATTCTACCGCTTAACTTAAAACCTATAAAGTGAGTAGGTAGTCGTAGATTTGTTAGTGTACTTTATTGGGAACACAGGCGTGTATTATGTGAAGTATTAGATGGCGCACCCTATATTCAGTGCCGAATACACATGGTTCGCCACAATTGTAACAGATAAGTAAAATAGTTAATTCGCTTTCACTAAACGGTCGTGCGCGCGCGCGCAGCTAATGAGCAAATTCAGCCAACCTTGCCCTTGCCCTTATTTTGACGAGAACAATTAGTCCAGTTATTCTTCGAGCAAGGCCCTTCGAAATAAAACTGAACCTGGTTCCGTAGGTACACAAAAATACAAACGGGATCCTATTACTAAGACTTCGCCGTCCGTCCGTCACTAGGGTGGATCTCAAGAAGTAAGTATTTTAAGGAAAGCTCCCATGCAAAGATCTTGTTTTTTTGGAGTTTTTGGCACGGAAACCTTTGAGCGCGAGTTCGACCCGCACTTGGCTGGTTTTTTCATAACTGCATCCATACATAAAATAGGGTCGAAAAGTGCTTGAGTGGAGATCACGGACCAGCAAGAGCAGCGTAGCGTCCACCTATAAGATGGACAGACCTTTATAAGGTTTAAGGCAGGGAGATGCTGGATGCAGGTCGCTTCCAACCAGTGCATATTATTATGGAAGTTCAAAGGGGAGGTCTATGTTCAGGAGTGGATTCCCTATAGCTGAGATAGATGAAGATTATATGACATTCGGCCGGCTAATCAAAGTTATTGAAAAAACTACAAAAACTAAGAACCACTACTTCGGCATATCTGATAAAATAAGCGACAAATTATCTAAAATCGATTTGAATCGTAAATGTTTTGTACCCGTAGAATAAGAAAAGAAGCTTAAAATGTTTAGTTAAGAAGAAAAAAGGAAAGAACGTAAAGATATCCCAGAAATATTCATTCATGGTTTAGTTTAGACTATGTAGCGTTTCGTGTGCTCTGTTTAACCCATTTGGGAATACAAGCGTGAATTGTAAAACACCTTCTTTTTATAGATCCCAGAGCTACATACCTAAGTTAGTATGTACAATGCATAGGCTTCTTTTAATTTTAACCGGGAGATCTGTTACATAACTGTAGGTACAGGTTACCCATCGGCACAGATACCGTAGCAAACCCAGTGACCCACTGCCTGTCAAAATGGCTATTTAACACCCAGTATGTCATCGTCCTTAATGCATGCGGAATGCCTGTACGCTTAGCACAGCACGCGCGAGGATAGACTACTTGTCCCTTTCTGACGTCTCTAGTTAGACAGTGACAGGTATAGACTACTCGCGCGTCTCGCCTTGCTGTGGTAAGCCGGATGGACGAGAATTTGTAGCGTTTGTAGAAAGACAAGAAGGCTTATGGTCGGTCTTATCTATTATGGTTATTTTGACGAGTTATAACGGCTCTTAGCACAATTTCAGATTTTTAACTTAGGTTCACTGACTGAGTGTGTGATACAATTACTATCAGAGGAATTACCCTTTAGGCCTCTATGTTGGCAACGCGCCTAAAAATAAGATAAAAGAGACATAATAGTGACTGGTTGCTAATCTATCACCTACCTCATCTAAACTTTTTTTTTTTTATCCGCGGAAGAAAAGATGAGGTGGACTTGTTGTTAACATACTTGAAATCATTTTGATATTGCAGAAGTCCTTAGATTTACATAAAAAAAAATGAGTCCGCGTTGATTTCGAATGGCGCCACCTATGTCACATACATGTGAACTAAAGCAAGAGAGAGCTTTCTAAAACGAGAAGATGTCTCATTGACTAACATTAAAACATTAACAGCGATACAAACTGAATAGAACTAGCTCATAATTTTAACATTTTTATAGTTATAATTTATCAAAAGACTACTGAATTTGTAAAAAAAAGTACAAAGGCAATCACTAAACTTATTAGACTATTATATTTTTTTTAAATAAAATTGATTACAACGCCATCTCTGAGTAGCTGACGGAACTAAGATCATGGCCATCTTTGTTTACAAAACGAACAAAAGTTCAAGGTTTCTCCGCACGTGTGAGTCGCGCGACTGTGCTTTATTTGAATGCCGTCTAGAGAAAAAGGTTCATTGACTACGACAGAACGGTTTACTAACTGAATTAAACATCATTGTAAAAAAAATCTACATTTTTATTTTTTATTCGCACAGATTAACAGTATTGACTAGTTTCTTCGATTGCTAAAAACTTACTTCCTGTGCCCAATGCTTTGTCACTAAATATGAAGGAATTTTATTGATGTTTTAGACAAGTTTGATAAAGACATTAGTCTCATCAATGCCTGCAAAAGTTAAAATTATCACTTACTTAATCTAGATGAGTGAGTTTCAAAAAAATTGTACATAGTTAAGGGCTTTAATAAAAACAAAAGTTAATTGATTCTTTTGTGTAACGACAATTACCCATACATTTTGTAAAGGTAATTTTCGTTACACAAAAGACGCGATCGTGATTTTGTTTTTATTAACCCTTAATTTATGTACAATTTTTTTGAAACTCACTCAGATGGCGATTATAACCTACACAAGTTCACAGTCAATCCGCTAGTTTCCGTCAAGGTTACTATTACACTTCCATTCATGGATTCTATGACGAGAGGTTGTCGTTTTATTTCAACCGTCGCGGCCTAGATGGCGTAACTGTGCAGTTGTCTTTTTTCGCTGCATTGAGGTTTAGTTTAGTTTTGTTCATTTTGTTGATGATATTGCAGTTTATTCGAGCTTTGATTGTTATACTGTTACAATTAGATGTTTCGGATAAAAACACTTGTCTTTTTATTGCGGTATCTTATTGTATAGTTACAACATAGCGCTCTCCATTTGATATTTAGTACTACGCGGAAATCGATCACTTTTTAAAACGATTTTAACTACCTCGACGTTTCGGCCACGTTACAGCAACTATGGTCACGTGTAGACTGAAGCAGGGCATTCATTCATTCATTCATCATCAGGGGATCACGCACGTTAGCGATTCTTTTTACGGTCCTTAATTCACAATGTTAAAACATACACATACCTACAAAATAGAGTAGTATGTATGTTAGTTATGATAGTGATGTGATGATGATGAACGATAATAATCTAGCCTGGGTTGGTATCCAACTGCTGTTCTCTATTCCTCCTGATCCAGAGTGGCCTAGGGCCAGTAGCTTTGAACATATCCAGGTCATGCCACCATCTTTGCATGGGCCGGCCCCGCCGTTGCCATTTATCTTACGGCATTATATAGCGTCAAAATTCATTCTTATTAAACGAAAGAGTTAAATAACCCCACGATTAAGAGTATAGTACAACTTCATACAAAATGATGCTCAATTTACAAGCAAACAGTCTCTAATGGCCGATAAACATGGAGATACGTACATATCACGTCTCAGGAAAGTAATAGCTTATAATTATTATAATGAAAGAGCGCTACATTAATCCTGCATTTAAGAGAAAGCCGCATGAAAACAGCAAAACATTTTATAACATACTTGTTACATTATATAAAAATTTACAGTGATTTTGAATCATTGCAAGTATGTATTATAATATTAAGATTATTAAGTATACTAATTCATCCCTGAGAAGTCAAAGCGCCATTGTTGACGATTAGTATTTCCCAAATAGTAGTACTTAAACAAGCAAAGAAAAAGAAAAAATATTACAGTAAGTCATATTTATATTATTTTTGATCCATTTTAAGTACGGTTGAATAGTCGTTGCCGTCGAATCGGGATAGCCATGTTAGCCTAGCGGCTTGACCTGTACGTCTAGTATGTTCATTTCGATGGTGCAGTCGTAAACGAATTCGTTTGCGAGTTATCGCAAAATTTATGGAACAGGGATCGAATACCGGTATTATTTTCATACATTTATACCGGTATTTAATTACGGTATCTCAGTTGTTTTTGTATATTATTGCATTTTTTTCATTCAATGTCGTAGTTTCGCAGGCTTACCTAAATACTATCTAGGAATACCCAGCTAAAATTCAGAATTAAAGGAGATATTTTAGTTTTTATTAATACCGGTAACCATCCCTGGTATGGAAAGCGAGACAGCGCCGCCAGCGGAACGTTTGCACAACTGCCACGGTCGACAAGTCTCCATACATTCCGCGACAACTCGCAAACGAATTCGTTTACGACTGCACCATCGAAATGAACATACTAGACGTACTGTGGCCTCTCATGCAGAGATCATCTCACACCTCTGAATTTTTCGGAATTTATGTGCGCAATATAATTTGATATTTACCGCTGGCTATTTGGTGAGGGAAAACATCGTGATGTTCTGTGTGATGTTCCCAATCCGCATTGTCCCGCGTGGGAATTACAGCCAAAGCCCTCTCATATTGACAGGAGACCTGTGCCCAGCAGCGGGACGTATACGTTGGTTTGTTAAAATTGTCTACGGTCAATTATCAAGCTTGTTACGTTGTAAAATCAATTATCTTGCGATTCGTTATGTTTCTGTCTGTAGTCGTTTGTTTAGTACAGAGGTTCCCAAACTTTTTTACTCATAGACCCCTTTCAAAGTTTTAGAAAGTTTGGTGGACCCCCTGCTGCTACATTTGCTCCAAATTCCCTAATACACCTATTTTTACCGACTCCAGCGTGGACCCCCATAGAGTCTCCCGTGGACCCTTGGGGGTCCACCTGGACCACTTTGGGAATCACTGGTTTAGTACCTACTTATTCAGTATTTTGTTGGTTTTACAATACCTGTTTTAGGAAAATTATTGTACCATCGAACCAATTGATTCCTGACCCACCATAGAACCTATTCACAGTGAACGTCATAGTGACACTGCATTGCCTGACAAAGGAAATGTTTATGACGTTTATTGTGACAACGTTCTGCGGTGGGTCAGGAATCAGTAGGTTCGATAGTACATTTTATAATTTACGATAATTCCTTCATTCTTATTAACAATTGAGTCACTACTGTGTTCTTGTCTCTAGTTTTAAGTTAAATTATGTCATCTACTACTAACTTTTAAATTGAGTTGTACAAATCTACGCGGAAGAGAGCGCTCGAGCAAAAACAACTGAAGTCGATCGCTGTGATAAATACCTGTAATTATTCACAACTTGTTTAGACTTGATTGGACTTGTTTGACGTCGCTCAGACGTGACAAGATGCAATAATTATGAAAGCTCGTGACTCATGTGTTCTAGAATTTGTGGCAAGCTAAATAACTTAACTATTTCCTCTTGGGTAAAAAAGTTGCTGTGTGATATTGGGTTTAGAATACCATGCCTATATACACACAATCACACCCATATTCCCAAATGGGATAGGCAGAGCACACGAAACGTTACATAGACTAAACCATGACCATTTCACGTTTCGCTGCCACTTCTAGCATACGTTTAGGTTTTAAGTTGGCTGACATAATAGTGACAGGTTGCTAGCCTGTCACCTAAAAGATACCTAAATCTATTTCCTTAGTCCCCTCTTACGACATCCACGGAAGAAATGGAGAGGTGTTATTCTGAACCACACGGCACGGGTTTAGAATATCGTCTCTCTATTTTATCAAGAACTATGTGACCTAGAAGATGGACAGACGACCATAAAGGTGGCTGGAAGACGCTGGATGCAGGACGCTTCCAACAGGTAAGTACTTATGGAAGTCTAAAGGGGAGGCCTATGTTCAGCAGGGGACGTCATACGGCTGAAATGATGATGATGATTACATGGATATCGTAGAAGGCGATTAATGAAATAATATATATTATGTTGAAGTATCTGTTAGGCGAAAGTCTAGCAACCTGTCACTGTTGTACCTTTTAACTTAAAACCTAAAAAAATGTAGAAGTGGCAACGAAATATGAAATAGGTAGTCATAGATTTGACTATCTATGTTTCGTGAGCCCTGCCTACTCCTTTTGGGAATAAAGGCATGATGTATGTATGTTATGTATGTATAAACATCACCCCCGCAATCCTAATCGAGCATATAACGTCTCGGTGCTCTGTCTACTCCAAAGGAATACAGGCGTAAAGTTTATGCGAATATTTTTTTTTTACCTTTTGGCAAGTCAATGACCTCACGAAACAAAAAGCGAATCAGTTACAAAAAAAACAAAAGCTCCATTGCGTAAAATAACGGCACTGTTATGGCAAAGTTACAACTCTGCCAGAATTCGCAATAAAACGAGCAATAATGATCAAAACAGTCTTGATGCAATCAAAAATTTTAGCTTTTCATGCAGAGTTATGAACGTGACTGATAATGATTTCACCATTACCTTTCTCTAGTGTTAGAGGGCAAACGTCCGACCTGAATACAAGGAAAGCTGCGAGGGCTTGCCCTAAGGCATAAGAGGGTAGCGAGTCAATTAAAATGGCGGAAGATTACGATTTGAGAGACGAAACAGGATAAGCGAAGTTTTTTCGCGTTATCAGCAAAATTTACTGACTCCTACCATGTAATTAACTCGATATACTAAAAATTGGTCGCTTATTCCATTTCGGCTTTCAAGCGGATTTACTTTTGTGGTGAGAATTTTTGTAGTAATTACTAACGAAGGTTGTTTTATAGATTTGAGGAACAGCGCCTCTTTAGTAGGGGTTTACTAAATATATACTTTATATATTTACTAAATATATAAAATTTAAATAAATATATATAAAATTTTATATTTTGAAGTGTATCTTATATTGATTACAAGTTTAACTGACCAGACCAATAGTAGTAGACAATTTGAACACTACAAGTTAAGTTTTATGGTAACACTACAATTTAATTATTGTTAAAAATTATTGCTGAAGTAGCACTGCTACTTTATAAGTTACTTTATATCGCACCTACGCAATATTATAGTAAATATTCATGAATGAGAAGTTAGTGGATGCGAGAATTACGATTCGGCTAATTTTGCAAGCTTTTTCCTGTTTACAGCATCCGGCATTTTATTTTACTGTTACACATGCACCTGTAAAATGTTGTTTTGTAAACTGATTAACACTGTTTAATAAACTTTAAGCTTCAACAATCTTTATTTTTCATAATTTGAATTCATTTCAACCTTTACATTTATACTCGCAATTAAAACGCCCGAAGTTCTTTCAAAAATCTCCATAAATCGCTCGCCACTCGTCACTTTTGGAGCGCCAATTATTTTCTCATCGCGTATGTTATGAATTGAAAGCACTGTTTTTGTCCAAGCATTGTGCTTTGCCTTTTGAGGCTCGTGGGAGGCGAATCTCAACAAACCTGACTGTGGGATGTGAATCGTTTTTTATTGTCTAGAATGTATGCCAGGGTGGTTGTACCGATAGCGGTTACTTGCTTTAGCGGTTTACCTCATTACTTAGCCTTCTAACCGTTCGTAACAAGCCTATCTAAGTAACTACAATATCAGTTTAAACTTCACAATAACCGTTGCAATCTTCCTCCGAAGAGTTTCATTTGTGTCGATTCGACACGACCGTTAAGATAGTTTGTTTGGTGAGAATGAAAAACGCTGCATGGTTTTATTTTTTAATAACAACAATCGATCGCTGATACTTTTACATACTCACTAGTAATAAATAAATTATTACTGATAATAATACAAATGCAATACTTACAGTACTTGTACTTAATAACAATACGAATAATACAATACAGTCATCGATATTTTAGAAATAAATATTGGAAACGCTTACGAAATAAAGAATATAAATATTTACAAAACATTGATAGTTCTTAAACAATACTTATAAAATATTAAAGCCAAGTACAGGTTGCGAACAACCATACATAATTTATGATAAACGATAAATAAACTAGATAAGAACACTATAAATCATAGTTACTCGACCACCTCAAACAAGGCTTACTAGTTGATGACTAAATAAGATTGAGCGAAACGAAAACTTAACAAATCAGTCAATAAATAAACATTCACGCGCAATAAATAATTCGAAATAAGTTAACGATGGGTTCGAGAAATCTCGGCACGAGGTTACAACTAGGGCGCCTTACTGGGGCTTTTGCGCTGAGTACGCTAAGCTCTGTGCCTCTATAGAACGTCCCCAGCCACCTCCGTGACCACCTCCGCTGCTACCACCTCCGTATCCACCCGAGGAATCACCACCGTACCCACTGGAACCACCACCATAATCATGACTCGAAGTATGACTCGAGGAATGCTGAGGATGCGCCACTACTTCATAAGTCACGTGCTTCTGTTGCGACAGCAACTTCTTCAACCCAATAATGGCAGACAACACCAGAGCTAATTTACCAATCAGCAACGCCTTCCCAGCAATCAACGCTATAGCACCAATCGCCAACGGCATAATCGCCATCAGTTTCATTCCCAACATCATCATTATAGGTCCCAACATCTTCTGTGCCTTCTTTTTCTTTCCTCTTCCTTCCTCAGTCACTTCATTGTCTTCGGTGAAGGATGACACGGTGTCCTCCAACGCTCGGCCGACACTCGAAACTGTATCCACAACATCAGATCCTTTCACTTCCACTTGGATGGAGTGCGTATCCAGGTATCTCTTCAATCTTGATAGAGGGTCCAAGGAGCGAGGCGCGCCAGTTTCTTGAGGGGCGTCAGAAGCTCTGACTACGGTGACGCCGTCGGAAAGCGCGAAGCTCTCCTTCTGTCCGATCATCTTGTCCACGAAAGAGAAGAACTTGTATTTGAGGCATGACGTGGAGTCTTTACGGAGACAGTCGTTGATCCCATCCAGGTCGTTTTCCGAGTGGCCCGTGTCTTGAGCAGGCAACGCGGCACAAGCCGCCGCGAGAGCTAAAAACGCACAAGTCCGCCACATAGTAAGTTCGTTCACTACACTGGAGCGCTCGCGCAGCGCGTCATCTTAAATACCCCGCCTTACCCCTCGCCCGATGAAAAAAACTCACCGAAATAACAGAATGGACTTTCTTCGGAGCCTGGAAGTAAAAGTGTGGTCCAGGTTTCATAAGATGTTGCATTAAATGTGAAAGCTTGTGTTATTACAGTAAACGTAAGCGGCCACTGCAAAGGTCGCGGATTCGTGCCGGACACTTGTTTTTGCGTTTTCATTCATCAATTCCTTATAGTGGCGTCTAGCTTTTGTTTTGCGGTGAGCGACTGCAAAAAGTTACAGATATTCATTTGTTTAATTCGCACACTAACATAAAATTGGGTAGTGTCTTCAATTGTTTGATTGAAAACATTATCTGATTGTATTGGTCCTTATAAACTTTATACCTGAGGTTTACGATAGTTTACAGATTCGTAATGAGGTCGCCATAAAAATTATTGAAGTAATCACCATTTTACCCCCTTCCATTTGTTTTTAAACCTCAAATTATGCTAGAAGTGGCTGCATAGCGTGAAATAGCCATGGCATTGACTAAATAACGTTTCGTATGCTCTGCCTACCCCATTTGGGAATACAAGCGTGATGTATGTATGGCCACAAATAAAACGTTGAATTCATGTTCTGTTGACAGTTGTAAGTGGATAGTAATTTAAGATTTTCCATTCAACTTACTATTACATGCAGTGGGATAGTGAGTAGACACGGAATGCCAAGGAAATCCTTGCCAAACAGGTCCGGGGCAGGAAAAGGCTGCTTTGCTATGAAAGTTAGAAAGTACTCGGAACCTCTGTTACTTATGACTATTATTACAGCTAAACTTAGTATTTGAACCAATTGTACGTTCGCATGAAATTTTTTGACAAGCAAGACTCATGATATTGAAAACGACTTACTAAGAATAATATTCTACTGATAGTACTGATACATTCAACCAAATAAGAATAAAATGTAGTCCACCCTCCCTATTGGCGGCGATTTGGGAGATTTTTTTTATCTTTAATTTTAGTTTTAGATTTAATTTTATTTCTAGTTAAGTTTGTTTTTAGTAGGTATTTATAGGTACGTTATATTGTTTTTTTCTGTACAGTTGTGTTGTTTTTAATATATAACCATGACTAAATAAAAAAAAAGTAGTCTTAAAATAAGATATTTTTACGCGCGAGAAAATAAATTTTTCATACGTAAAAATCGAATTATAGTGACCTATTCCAAGGCATAAGTTTACGAGTATTGTAAATTAACAAAATCCATTCTAATTAACATACATACTTCACACCTGTATTACCAAATGGGGTAGGCAGAGCACACGGAACGCATGATAGACAAAAGATGCCGATTTCACGTCCCGTAGCCAGTTCTAGCATAATTTTAAGTACTTAGAGGTACTTTAGGGACAGTGAGAGATTGCTAGGCTGCCGCCTAAAATAAACCGTAACCTAGTTATTTCCTTAGTCGCCTTGTCAATAGTTTCGATAGTTCAAACTTCTTAAATTTATTAAGGTAGGTGATGTAGGATGTTTGCAGTTTTTTTGTTTACATAATTGCTGCGGATACTGAGCCACATCTCTTTGCGGAATGTGTCTAAAGACAATGTCAGTATGTCACATGCTCACATATCATGTATTGTAGATAATAGATTTTACAATGGAACGCTATTCAATTCTATTGAGTTGCATGAAGTAGCACTTACTTGCCTGGTTCCAAAGTTTATTGCGTATTGTCTTAAGCATTTACAGTTTAATTTATAAGTACAGTTTTCTGTATTTGTAACGAGTATTTTCCAAACAACGAAGATTTTGCTTTTAGTTAAAAGATAACTAAATTCCAGCTCAATTATTTTGCTGGACTTCTTGATGTTGTTTTTAATTTTTGACTTGTGACGTAACTTGTAACTACTTCGACGCTTCAGTGTAGACTGTTCAGTCATGGACTTTAATTCATGAGCCACCATGGAATCAATTCACAATAAACGTCATAGCGACATCCCATTAATTATCAAGGGAAATCGTAATGATTTTTTCTTTGAAAAGGTTCTATTGTAGCTCATGAATTAAAGTCCTTGACCGTACTCGTAACTACGGCCGCTGTAACGTGGCCGAAACATCGAGGTAATAAAAACAGTATCTGTAAAACATAAAAAAAACTTTAGTCAACTATACAAGGACATAAGAAATGCTTCAAATTTACACAATTCGATATCTATTAAACCCTTGTGATATGATCCACTTTCAACGTGTAACTATCACACCTCTTTCATCAATATTTCACCCTAGAATTATACTTCAAGTGACTAAGAAGCTTAAGTAGTCATAGTTCTAACTATGTAGCGTTTCGTGTGCTCTGCCTATATGCGCGATATAATATGTATGATAATTTACCACAAAAACATCGTAAACGTAGCCCGCAACCCATTACATAAACCACGGGCACTGATGTAACGCAGTGGACAAAAAAGCAGTGCCCCAGATAAACGGAAAATAAAAGCAGACAAATGAAAAGGCGAGCCAAGTTCAATGCCGCTAATGGTTTTACACTTTGTTTTTTAACCACAAACTTTACCAAAGAAAGAGAGACGTATTAACTGAAATTTGACACAGTTAAAACATTATTGTTGAGCTTATGTCAAAATAACGTACATATACATTACGCCAGTGTTCTCTAATGGGGTAGGTAGAGCACACGAAACGTTTTTGTGTAAAAACTGTGACTATTTGACTATACGGACAGACTAGCATCCTGTCACTGATGTACAATTGTACATATTAATTAGAAACCTAAAAGTATGCTGTAAAAGGCTGCAAAAAATTGAAACGTTTAAAAACAAGCCTTAAATAAATATTTACGTTATTCTACATAGCTACACACATAACGTAACGCCAGTAATCCTAAGTGGGGTAGCCAAAGCATTCAAAACAATGCATAGTCAAAATCAAGACTATTTAAATCTTCGCAGCCACTTCAAGTATAAATCTAGGTTTCAAGTGAATAGGTAAGACATCCATGGAAGAAACGGAGGGGTGTTATTCTAACACAGTCAATAACTTAATGCTAACTATGCATGCAACAAAATAGTATTCCGTGCCAAATAGCACCAAAAGGGCCACATTCAGCATAATATTACTGCAAGCAGCAACGCTAATTTTTAGTACAACCTTCGACACTTATAATTTTAAACAAAAAAAAACCGACTTCAAATTTGGGCTATACTGAAAGCATTTGTCTAATAATGAGGGTGACCTTCCATCACCAGCAGGCCTCACTAATTACTGAAATTATAATTTCCAGTCTGCAGGTGCATTCAGTTTTGAAAGAATTATCCTTTAACTCCTAAGCATTAAGGAGTTGACCTTCCATCATCAGCTCAGTCATATTTTTTTACTGCCAGACGTAAATACTGGTGTAGCTTTGAAAAATGTACTAAAAACATTACCTGTGCCAATAAAATTTGAGGGTTGCCCTCGATTTCCCTCATATTCCATCACCAGATCAAGATATGCTGGCAATGGGACCACCTGGAAACTATACCATTTCAAACAAAAAAAATATTTCCAAATCGGTCCAGGCGTCTTCGAGTAATCAGCGAACACACATAAAAAAAAATAATGATGATAAAAAAAATAATAATAATAAAAAAATATCCCGACGAATTGAGAACCTCCTCCTTTTTTTGAAGTCGGTTAAAAACTAAAAGAAAACATTCAAAACTTTGCAGGCCAGTTGCTAAAAATTCAAATTACGTGACGTCACGAACGAACACAAAAAAGAATAACAAAAGACTATCGGCAGGGGGGTGTCACTCCGCCGTTCCGCCGCCGAGCTACAAGTACATATCGGCGGCCTCATCGATGCGGCCTAATCAGTGGTTGCCGCGCACTGACCCGCGGCGCACGCGCGCCTCTTTTTTTACGCAGCACGATTCAGTTTACATCGCAAACGCGTATATCATATTTTAATTAGCAAAATGAATCCAAAATATTCTGTATTGCAGTCGATTGTCGGGAAAATGAAAAATATAAATTATTATACCTATTCGACCCCGCGTCATAGAATAAATAAAAGTGTAACCGCTAAGTAGGTATAGCTAAAGATACATTAGGCGACATCGCTCGACATGTCGCGCGACTTATATCCGCGTATATACACGTGTCGCGCGACATGTCGAGCGATGTCCAGCGACGTCGCGCTGCATCGCTCGACATGTCGCACGACAAAATGTAACGCAACAAATGTCGCCAAATGTATCTTTGGCTTAAATATTACAAACAACATAAATCTGATAGATACCTAACATACATACAATCACGCCTGTGTTCTCAATGGGGTAGGCAGAGCACACGAAAAGTAATATAGACAAAACCATGATTACGTTTATATCGCAGTCACTTCTAGCATAGTTTTAGGTTTGCAAAGATGGAAGAGGTAGACTAGTGACAGGTTGCTAGCCTGTCGCCTAAAACATACCTAAAACTATTTCCTTAGTCGCCTGTTACGACATCCACGGAAGAAATAGAGAGGTGTTATTCTATTCTGACACCACGCGAATAGTTAGGTATAATAGGTAGGTATTTAATTAAAGTATTGACTTGACAACCCTATTTTCGGGTCATTTGACAACGTGTGGAGTAATGTCGACCTTCGCGCGGCGCCAGAGAGCTCAATGTCGGTTGCGAGCGTGCGGTCCGTTTGTTAATAATAATTGAGTAGGCACATAAAAAGGCGGCATTTGTGAAAATCAAAGCAGTGAGGCTTCTGTACTTGTACTATTATCTATTCTGTGCTATCGGTGTCTTTAAACGATTATTGTTACTTATTTTGTATGCGTTTCTTGAGTTTTGGCGTCACATTACGGACACGGGTTGAGTCACATTCTCCTTCATAACGGAACAATGTGTAAAGTTAGTGTCGAGAAAAAAGTGTGACACCGTTTCTTGTTTTTGAGAATATTGGAAAAACAATGACGCAACGTGAAGAAAAAAGTGTCGAGAGAAAATGGGCTTTGAATAGACTTTCTTTTATTGTTGTAATTATCTCAACATACGACATTAAAGAGGATGATGGTGACAAGATTGATTACAAAATGTATTAGCTATTTATGGTACAGTTTACAGCCAATGATAGCCAAAATATATTTCGAAACATAAACCATACGCTACATGGTCACAAACTTTAGGAAGTTTATGGTGTAGGCCTCTTGTATAAAAAACAGATGTAAAACATGTCTTTCATGTATCTACCTACCTATGTCGTAAAAGGTAAATAAGCAAAGTTAAGGTATGTTTTAGACGACAGGCTAGCAACTTGTCATTATACCTCTTCCATTAATTTTCAAAGGAAAAGGGTTGGTGTATTGTGGGCTAGCAACCTGTCACCACAATATCACGTTTGACCATCTGGTTACCCTCAAGTTGCTAAACGTGGCACTGAATTTTTGAATTCATGTGCTCTGCCTACCCCTCTTGGGAATACAGGCGTGAGAATATGTATGTATGTAATAATTTTCAAACCTACAATTATACCAAAGTGGCTACGAAGCGAGAAATAATCAGTTTTGACTAAGCGTTTTTTGTCCTCTACCTACCCCGTTTGAGAACACAGGTGTGTATGTGAAATTTCTAAAAACGTAGCAGATTTGGCTGAGTTGACAACTTGCCAACTGTCTTGTCACTTGTTATTGTCAAACACCAAATTTTCCTGTCACCGTTTTGGTTCCCAGCTTTCTTGATAATTTGGATGATACCGTACCGTAAAACGGGATAAGCGCGGATTGCGAGGACTGTTGAATTTCATAAGGTACTGTTACCTCACTAATAATAAGTTAGACGTATTATCTTCTATTAATCGTATTATTTTGGTTACCCTGAAATTACTAAGCGTGGCGCTGGATTTTTGAATTCACGTGTTCTTGGGAATACAGGCATGAGAATATGTATGTATTATCTACTAATTCTGAATGTAGTCCATGTGGAGTGGACTGTTTCACGGTTCGTCGCCACTTCTAGAGTATTTAGTAAAGTAAGTAAAAAACTCTTTATTGTACAAAATAAAATAAAAAGGGTACAGAGAGGTTTAAAAAAAAGAACAAAGTACAAAGGCGGACGTATCCCAAAAGAGATCTATTTATTAAGGAGTATTTTTTGCTTACTGGAACCAATCAAGTTTAAGTGTACATAAAATCTAAAAAAAAGAGTTCTGTATGTCAGCTCTGTCCCTACTCACCACGTTTTGCAGTACAAGTGGTTAAGTCAGTCACCTGTTGCTTTAACTACCGACATTGTTCAAATTTGACTGACAATGGCTGTTGGTCACAGAGAACTGATGTTGGAGATGTTTTTAGTACCTACCTACTTACCTATACAATAATAATAATATTACATATTTCAACTACAGAAGCAACAAGAGACGCTTTCATACAGACATACACAGAGATAAATAAATACCACTTTATTCCACTTGGTACGATTCTGAGATACCTCTTTTGTTCATTCCCATTCATTAATCTCTTCATACCTACAAGCTCGTCGGTTTTGGGTACTCTTGACCTAACAACGCTTAAAACGCCCGCGATTTGGTCACGGAACGTCTGCCTAGGTTTTTCGCTCCTACTATACCTATCCGCACTCCCCGAATAAATCTGTTTAGTAAATCTTCCTTCATCTATTCTCTCTGTATGGCCAATCCAAGAAAGCAAAGAAACTGAGCTCAAAGTCGTTCAACGAGCAATGGAGAGACTCAGGGTGTCTCTACGTGATCGAATAAGAAATGATCATCCGTAGACGAATTAAAATCCTTACTAATCCTTACTTCCTTACTAATATTATAAGTCAGAAAGTGAGTTTGTTTGTTTGTTTGTTTGTTCCGCTTTCACGCCCTAACTACTGAACCGATTGCTTTGAAATTTTGCAGACATAAAGATAGAAGTTCGGATTAAATAATAGGGTACTTTTTATCCCGGAAAAAATTGATGTTCCCGAGGGAAAACAAAAATATAATTTGCTTGATAGATCGATATCAATCGATGATAGATCGATATCGATCGATAGATGATAGATCGATGGCGCTGTGTGTCGTTTGAAACGAGAAGTTTTCTTATAGTTGTGCTTTATACCGCAATATAACCGAGATCCACGCGGGCGGAGCCGCGGGCGGAAAGCTAGTCACTGATATAGCCCATTGGATTAGCAAGTTGAAGTGGCAATCAAATGGGCAGGCCACATTGCGCCGATGGGGTCGAAAGGTGCTCAAGGATACCACAGATCACAGAAAGCGCAGCGTAAATATCTATTCTGATACGATACGACTATAGAGTCCACTAGTTATAGAACTAGGGACAGTATGTGTCAGATTTTCTACTGGTCTACATGGCAGGTATTAACTTTGGTGATTGTACCATCGCGAACAGGGATTGTTGAACCACTTATCTATGTTTGTAACTTGGTCGTGTAATACTAATCCAATAGCTAACATTTAGGCGGTCACATCGGTCATTGATTACACGTCTAAATTGCGAATTGTGGCAAGTAGCTCAACAATCCCGGTTCGTGAGTGTACATAGTGGTAGATAGAAGAAAGTTGATTCCGATGTGTTTAGTCACATCTCCCGCGGAACTGCGAGTATTAAGTACAAATCTCACGTACTTGACCGAATTCACGTCTGTACAATGCTCAATCCACGTGACACTCTCAATGAAATGTAAGATGAGTCAGTTTTAGAGTGGAGGAAAATAAAAAGGTACCAAAATTTCTTACATCCTTAATCATCCTGTGAATTAATTTGATTTATTTATAGCTATCACTAAAAAAATCGTGATTACAAAAAAATATTTTTACAATATTTTGGCTCCTAGATGAAAGGCTACGAAGCCTGAAACATGTCGAGCTAAACTCGATTTATGAAACGTGAGTTATCCGAAATATTTTCAACAAAATTTTTATAGAGACTTGATGTTTGCTTGATGAATGCTTCACGCCTGATTTCAACTAAACGAGAACATCCTTAAACGCGTAACTTACAAGCCAAATTTCATATCAAAATCACACAATAATTCGCCGTCTTTACACCCACTCTCAACCTGTGTTCTTGTATCAACTGAACTCTGCATAAAAATTATAATTATCAATCTATCAATTTGACAGCGCTCTCAAAACAATGAAACACAGAACCCTCATTAATAAAGCACAGTACTACCTGCCAAAGCTTCATACAATCCTTTCACTTTCAAGTACATGCAAGTTCGATGACTCCTCGCCATTTGTATGAGCCTTGTTAGACGTAATTTCGTGTGGGAGACAACTTGATTGACTTCAAAATACTTGAATATGGTGAAAGTATTTTATTTAATTAGATGTTTTTGCACTAACGGTCGTGTGTTGAATAGTTGTGGAAGGTTGGAATGAATCTTATCTGAATGCTTCGTATAATTCATTTCAATTGCCAAAAGTCGTGTTTAGAGATAGTAGCGCAAGATGTTTCGCTACTAAGTACATGGCTTGAAGATGTTTTTTAGGACTAGATTCAACTCTAGATATAGTAAGTTCATTTTAAGTAAACCGAAGCCTTCAAATATTTAGAGGAGGCCTGTGCCCTGCAGTGAGACGTATTTAGGCTGGATTATTATTTATTCTAATCTTAGGCCAGGATTCAACAGTAATTATGTAATTAAAAAAAATAACAAAATATACAGATATTATAAAAACCTAACCTAGGGTGCCATTGGCAGCGGGGGCAAGATCCAAGCTACTGAAGCTACTGACGGTTATGGCTGCCAACAGAGGAACCTCTTGACGATGTGCGCCGTGTCAAGAATCACCGCCTTTTTAATCAGATCCTTAAGCCAACCGTCTAGCAAGAGTCTTCTAAGATGTTGGTCGAGACTCTTCGCTATGAGATCATGAGGTTAACATGTTTCTGCTGAGTCTGTAGCCCTTCATCTAGGAGCAACAGCCGCTGCTACCTATCAGGCACTGCGCGCCACCGCTCTTTTTGCGCGACATCAACGACTTTGTCTTGCTGTAGTTTCATGGGTCGGCAATAAAATGGGCAAGATTTTGAATGATCAGTATATCTAGTCCGTAGTTTCTGTGTGGTGTCCTCCATTTCTTCCGTGGCTGTGCTAATAGGCGTCTAAGGAAATAGGTTAAGGTTAATTTCAGGCGACAGGCTAGCAACCTGTCACTATTGTACCAACCAACTCAAAAGTGGCCACGACACGTGAAATAATCATGGTTTTGTCTGTGTAGCATTGTGCTCTGCCTATCGTTTGGAAATACAGGCATGATGCATGTTATGTATGGCTATCATCATCATCATCATCGTCAGCCTATATACGTCCCACTGCAGGGCACAGGCCTCCTCTCAGTATGAGAGGGCTTGGGCGATAGTTCCCACGCGGGCCCAGTGCGGATTGGGAACTTCACACACAACGTTGAATTACTTCGTCGCTGTGTGTAGGTTTCCTCACGATGTTTTCCTTTACCGAATAGCCCGTGATAAATATCAAATTTGATATCGCACATAAATAGGGATGATGACAGGGTTAAAAATATATCATTCTAATTAGTCCGTAAGTTAGATTATGGCAAAAAATGAGACACATATCTTTTAGTTTATCAAATAATTAAACATCGACAAAGGTACAGATCATCAAACTTCCTGAGTGGGAGCTCGTGACGTCACGTTTGAGTAAAAATCGTACTCGAACGTGACGTCACGCGAAACTTTTAGGCTCTGTATTATCGTCATTTTTCGTCTGTCAATTAAAAGAAAAAATATGGGTACAATATTTTTTCGTAGTCTATCTGACGGACTAAATAGTTTTTTCTAGTCATCTAGCCTATTCCGAAAAATTCAGAGGTTTGAACCCACGACCCTCTGCTTGAGAGGCCACAGTCCGAACCGCTGGGCTATCACGGCTTTTTTTCTATACCAAGGATGTATGTCTATACCAAGTCATATTTGTAAGTCACAATTATCTGACTGGGTAGCTCCCCAATTTCTCTCCACCTGCCATTTGTATGGTTATTTTTCATTATAATTAATCTGTTATACGTTATCTGTACCCTCCAATCATCTTAATGACGCGCCATAAGTTGCCGTGAGAATCGTGGGGAAAGTGCATGACCATACATACAATAGTTGATGATTGCGAACGGCCTTCAATGGGATTTGAAAGTGAATTGAATCACTTGTTTATTGGCTAAGTTTACTTGTTAGTTGGATTTTGAATTTATTACTTTCCGTGTAGGTACTAATTAATATAAAATTAATATTACAAACGCAAAAGATTTCGTGGTTCGACCGATAAAATACATACATACATACATATTCTCACGCCTGTATTCCCAAGAGGGGTAGGCAGAGCACGTGAATTCAAAAGTCCAGTGCCACGTTTAGCAATTTCTGGGTAACCAGATGGTTAAACGTGATATTACAGTGACAGGTGGCTAGCCCATCGCCCACAATACACTAACCCTTTCCCAGAGTCGACTCTTACGACACCCACGGGAAGAAAAGGGGAGGTGCTATTCTAACCCGGCACCACACGGGATACCGATAAAATAGTTTGAACGAAATATGGTGTGAAGATAGTATTGGTCTGGCTGGAGATGGATGTAGGCGACTTTTTATTCGGGAAATGCATAGTTCCCGCGGGATAACGGTGATTCAATTCTACGCAGTATAAACCGTACAATGACCTATTCTTTGGTTTGTTAATTTTGAGTAACTAAAAAAAAATAAGAAATCTGTCTTTTTTTGCATCACTAGCATTTTATAACATTGCCTTTTGGTGTAAATAGCTTCTAGCCGTAAAGAAGTGCCAGAAAACAAAAATCATAAAACAAAACCGTTATAGGAGCTAACAAAACATTTACAATGCTAAATGTTACGTGTTAGTGCATAACAAATGAATGCTGGGGTCAATGCTATAATATGTTGGACAAACATGCAATAAAGCGGATACACTGGGATATTGTAGCCGTGTGGTGTCGGTATCAAAATGATACTTCTTCATTTCTTACGTCGTCGTCGTGACTGAGGAAAATTTAGGTATATTTTTAACCGACTTCAAAAAAAGGAGGAGGTTCTCAATTCTACCTATTTTTTTTGTGTGTGTATGTTACTCGATAGCTCGGAGACCCGTGGACCGATTTTCAATTATTTTTTTTTAATCGAAAGGGTATAACTCGAAATTGGTCCCATTGGTACGAAACCAGGATCTGATGATGGAATCTTGGAGAAATCGAGGGAACTCTTCAAATTTTATATGGAGATGTACGGCGTTTTTGGTAATTTGTTGATGAAGTCAAGATTTTACATTCCGTAAACAGAATACTTTCAAAATATTGCTAATTTGAAGTCGTTTTTTTTTGTTTAAAATTATGGATGATAGGGTAGCATTTGTGAATATAGGGGTGATGTACGCACGTTATTTATAATCAAGGTTTATAAATTGATTATTGAAATTGAAAAATATGATATTAGGCTGAATATGAGACCGTTAAGAAAATAATCATTATTGTAACACCTATAATAACATATATTATAATATTTTCAAAAAATAGTATAGAATAGAATAGAATAGAATAGAATATTTTATTTGCAAGAATACATAGCTCAGTATTTACAATTAGTAAATAATACTATCATTCTACCTCACAGGTATGCAAAATTTTACAGGAAATATTTTTATTTTTTACTTTATCTACTTACTTATACGAGCACGAATAATGTAAGATGAATAAGGTAAATCCTAATAGAGGCTGCAGCGAATAGTATTTAACATAGTTAAAAAAAATCTCAGGGTATTTTTTTGTTGCGCTCACTACGCCACCGTCACAAATATCACATTATCAAACCAGATTTTTTTTCAAGCAGGGTTTTTTGTCTGGCTATAGTCTACAACTGATTATGCAAATTACGTTTTCATCTAAGGAAGTCGAAAATTGAGACATTATCGATATAATTATTATAATAGGCGGTGAATTGGAAAGTCATGCGTTAATTGTTAGAGCATTAATAAATAGTTATTCAACGTTACATAGAAAACAATGGGAATTTGACATTCCGTAGCCACTTGAGCATTATTTTTAGGTGTTATCTATACTAATATTATAAAGCTGAAGAGTTTGTTTGTTTGTTTGTTTGAACGCGCTAATCTCAAGAACTAATGGTTAGATTAAAAAAAATCTTTTTGTGTTGGATAGACCACTTATCGAGGAAGGCTTTAGGCTATATAACATCACGCTGCGACTAATAGGAGCGAAGAAATATGGGAAAATGTGAAAAAAAACGGGGGAAATTAATCACTATTCCACGCGGACGGAGTCGCGGGCACCGCTAGTGTTAGAAGAAACCCCGTGTGGTGTCGGGCTTGGAATCACTTCTCTATTTCTTCCGTGGTTGTCGTAAGAGGCGACGAAGGAAGTAAACTTAAGGTATGTTTTAGATGACAGACGAGAACGTGTAACTATTACACAAAATTAAAACCTAAAAATTATGCTAGAAGTGGTTGTGTCTATGTAGCGTTTTGTATGTTCTGACCACCTCATTTGGGAACACAAGGATGATAAGTGAGTGTGTGTGTGTGTTTGTTTCATACAAAAAACAGCCACTTTTTGCTTATTTTTGCTTGTTATCAATAACTTGTAACTGGTAGGTACTTGTTTACCTAGTCCTAGTCTACTATTGCCTATTGTTTTACCCTGATTTGTGGTTTTTGAAGGAGATTTCTAGACACTCGTATCACAAACGTTGCCATAAAACCATAAGAAATTACCCAAACCCATCAAATAAATTCGAAACAATCTTCTAAACTTGTTCACCTTAAGGGAACTCCCAAATTTAATAGAGAAAGTGAATCGTACGCACAACAGTTCAAGATGACAGTTATTATAGGGCATTAAGACGAGTTCATGCGATGTGAGCTTCGAGCTCTATTACTGTGTTTGTTCACACAGATGTACGCAGATGCTTCATTACTATAGTCATGTCATGTTATAGAGAGGATGGATGAAAGAAGATTTACTAAACAAATTTATACGGGGAATGTGGATAGGTGCATGGGGGAGGAAGACCTAGACGGACGTTCCGTGACCAAATCGCCAACGTTTTAGAAACAGGTCAGGTCAAGAGTACCCGAAACCGACGAGCATGTATGAGGAGATTAATGAATGTGGATGAAGCAAAAGACGTATGTCAGGATCATAGCGAGTTGCTGCTCTTTTCTACTGCTCAAAGGGTGGCTGGCAGAAATACCTTTTGGGATGAGGCCGCCTTTGTATTCTGTCATTTCTATATGTGAATCATGTCTTATGCTATATCTATTAGTTACTTACTATAGAACAATACCCGGCCATAAAGGCCACATCGGTTTTTGGAAAGAGTAAGTTAGAGCTAGACGACGCTCTACAATGTCAAAATTGGACGAGAAATTTCCCGATTTTTTTTTAATAAAGCTCTTGTCCTGACCTGGAAAATCAATTTCAGTAAATCATTCAATAAACGTGATTTTTGTGCAATTTTTGGTATGAAACCCTTCGATTCTGACTCGCAGTTGGTTTGTTTTTGATATCCAGAGTTACAAAGTAACATCAAAAGTGATAAAACAGGATTCAAAGTTGTTTATCTGTAGTTTATGAATCTGTTGTCCACAGAGCGTGGCGACGCGTAAACGCGCGAAACTGCATAGCAAACGCTTATTAGGTTTGTTTGTTCGACAAATGTTTGCGCGTACGCTTAGCAGTCTTGAAGTTTGAGCAAACAATTTGAATTTACTAACTGGAGTTGTTAGTTCGTTGTTACTAGATCCTAAGTAGTTACAAGTGTTACATACATAAAATCACGCCTGTTCCGAAATGGCGTAGACAAATCAAACGAAACTTGACATAGACAAAAACAGTTTTTTTTACATACATACATACATATTCTCACGCCTGTATTCACAAGAGGGGTAGGCAGAGCACATGAATTCAAAAATCCAGTGCCACGTTTAGCAATTTCAGGGTAACCAGGTGGTTAAACGTGATACTGCAGTGACAGGTTGCTAGCCCGCCCACAATACACTAACCCTTTCCTAGAGGCGACTCTTACGACACCCACGGGAAGAAAGAGGGAGGTGCTATTCTAACCCGGCACCACACGGGGGAGAATAATCACAAGAGACATATTTATGCTAGAAGTGGCTTCGAAACGTGGGAAACAGTTTATAGCCATGCTTTCTACGTAGAGTTTTGTGTGCTTTACATACCCCATTTGGGAATACAGGCGTGATGTATGTATGTATAGGTATTCGATTAATGTAAAACACGTTCCAAGGATAGTAGTAAATGTACAATAAAAATAGATAACGCTTTGTTTTTAACAATCTTCCAAGTTACATAAGTGCAATTTTGGAATCAACAAATCACCGGTTCATGACTTAAAAGACTTAATTTAACGAACAATTATGTTAATTTAATTGTGCCGTAGTTAACTTTCATTTCTCGGTGTTTACACGAACTCTTAATACCGGCACTTGTGTAGAGTAAATACTGTCAGCGGTAGCACTTGACTCTAAAACCGCTGGAGAACTATTGAGTGCGTTTTTATACCAGCGAGAGGTAGCGCTATGAAAATAATCTATTGTTATTAAAGATGGGAGTACAGCTTGGATGTGACTGTGTAATTTTAGACACAGAATAGAAGTGCAGCAACAAATGGCAAAGTAACAATTTGAAAGTTTTCACCTAAGATGATATGGAAAACAGTTGTCAATTTTGAATGCTTGTTGCAAGAAAAAGTAGGTAAAAACGTGGTCGTACTTAACAAAATTTAATACCAAGAAATTAAAAATGTTTAAATGGGTGTACAATGATGGTGAAGTAGCAAAAATGTCACAGTAGTAGTACAAGACTATTTATACGTTATACTACACACATGCCTATCATTAGTCCAAAATTATGCAATTTTCTGTTTACGAGACAAATGTTTTTTTAAAGTTGATTAATTTTCTAGTCGGGAAATTTTGGATTTCCTCACAATTCTGTACGGAGATCTAATTATTTACAGTTTAAATTTATATTTACTATGCTCCTTTTAGGTTTTTGCTAAACATTTCAAGATTCTATAATTATGCTGTTAGATGTATAATCATTATCCAAAGACTAAATTTGTTGGATGTTTTAATAGTTAAGGTAAAAATTGGACATGAGCAGGATTTCATGAACATTGTCTTAGCTGTCTTGTTCTGTGCGCAAACGCCATTTTGAGAATAAAAATAATTTCCGTGTCGAACCCCGCGTTGCATCAAAAAGATCGTTATGTTCTCATCGTTGAATCATGTGTTGGTAGAAAGCTCTTTTTATTGCAATTCTGTTTACACTTTGATGATGATGATGAAATGATGAGGTCATTGAACGCGGTCAATCCATTTGGACAAGTCATCATACAAAAAATATCGTTGGTAGGTACGAGAACATCATATACAATGTGTCAGGCGGAATCATAAAGAATCGATATTTACTTACTTAGTTTTTTAGGGTTCCGTACCCAAAGGGTAAAAACGAGACCCTATTACTGAGAATTCGCTGTCAGTCTGTCTGTCTACATGTCTGTCATGCTGTCACCAGGCTGTATGACACGAACCGTGACAGCTAGAGACTTGAAATTTTCAAAGATGATTTATTTCTGTTGCCGCTATAATAACAAATACTAAAATCAAAATAGTAATACTAAATAAGGGAGGCCTGCCATAGAAAAAACGTGTTTTTCTGCTGTTTTTGTTACGGAACCCTTCGTGCGGGAGTCCGACTCGCAGTTGGCCGGTTTGTTTTATCACTGGCAAGACGAGTACCACAGTATGTTATTCTGCATTCATGACACCTGTATTCCTAAATGGAAATATAAATGCCTCTATGCCACCTAAATAATGTGTGGTGTCGTGTTTACAGTACCTCTCCATCTCTTCTTTGGATATCTTAAGAGGCAACTAAGGAAATAAGTTAAGGTAAATCCCCGTGTCGTGCCGGATTAGAATAGCACCTCCCCCTTTCTTCCCATGGGTGTCGTAAGAGTCGACTATGGGAAAGGGTTAGTGTATTGTGGGCGATAGGCTAGCAACCTGTCACTGCAATATCACGTTTAACCATTTGGTTACCCTGAATTTGCTAAACGTGGCACTGGATTTTTGAATTCATGTGCTCTGCCTACCCCTCATGGGAATACAGGCGTGAGAATATGTAATGTAATGTAATATCTTAGGCGGCAGACTAGCATCCTGTCACTATTTTACCTATGAATTTAAAAACCTAAGTATAAATACCTATGCTACGTAGATGAGGCTGCGTAAGGTGAAAAAGACATGGTTTTGGCTCTGTAACATTTAGGAAAATAGGCGTGATGTATGTATGTATTTATTCATTTGTTAAGCTTTTTGCTTGATCTTTTGGCACATACGTCACATAATTATGTGGCTCTCTTAATCATAATGTCACTGTAACTTGTTTTGTCTATGTCTATGTGTCAATAAACGTTTCTTCTTCTTCTTCTTCAAAATAAGAAAGTTACTTATCTGTGAAATCACTAAAGAAATAATTTACGAACTATTTTATTCTGCACACAATATACAAAGCTCTAAACAAAACATAGGTGTGAAAATATTATCTTTGTTGCTTGCTGAACAGTAAGCAATATCAAGTTAACATTAACACTTCTTTGTTTCACTTTCTTGAGATAAAAAAAGCTCCCATAATTCACTTTATTTTCACATTTTTTAAGAGTATTATTGTTCTTTTTTGAAGATATGCAGTCTGCCATTACAACATTCGCTATTTAATACAATAGTAAAAGTTTATCTATTCAAGCCTGGGAAACGTTGAAACATAATGAAGTATACTAATTAAGATCTATTTCATAGGGATTTAGAGTAGAAATTGCAACAGGAAACTACAGCATTTTTTATAATGGATTTCATTCTTTAGTCCTGTCCCGTACTTCTTAGTAAAAAAATATTTACGAGTAAAACATTCACACACTAAAGTTTTTTTTTTCTTGTTTAGTAAGAAAGTTAAAAAAACAAAACGCAGTCTTAGTTTATTGTTGACTTTGTATCAATAAATATTAAAGTCTATTTGCCAAATAAAAATCAATTTTGCGACTTCTACTAGTGTTGGCTTCTGTTCAACCTCTAATATCAAATAGCAGCCATACACATAATAATATAAAAGCTTTATAAAATCATACAAATTTCATCACAGACTGATCAAATCACAAAAATCCCTCGGTCCTTCGAACCGGACGCCCAAACATGGTCCTTCGAAACCGGATTACTGGCAACTGTGTTACTAAGGTTATGTTCACAAAACCTAACTTGATCTTCTCAGGGTTTTTCTGACACATGTGAACACGGCCGGTGTCTTTGTTTAGTTGATTTAACTATGGAAGCGGGTTTTCGCACGATTGTTTATAAGGTCAGGTTACTGGGGCCTATTAGTTTTTAAGATTTGTGGAGCGTTTTTTTAAAGTTGTTCGTAAATGCGTGTAATTGAGTACTGTTTTAGGTCTTATCTTGAACAAAACAATGTCTTCACCATAGCTTAGTATAAGTACTAGTAGTTTGCTTTTCGATGTCGTCTTTCATCTATTAAAATTTTAATCTAAAATTGTGTTAATACATACATACATACAGTCACGCCTCCTTCCCACAGGGGCAGAGACCACTTTGTTCCACTTGCTACGATCCTGACATACCTCTTTTGCTTCATCCACGTTCATTAGTTTCTTCAATACATGCTCGTCGATTTCGGGTACTCTTGACCTGACCTGTTTCTAAAAACGTTATTGAAAAAATTGTGTTAATAGTGGCAACAAAGTAGAAATGTTAGTAAGTATTTAAGGTCCAGCGTGTTTGGTACATATACCGTCTGTATTCCCTAATAGGGTAGGCAGAGCACACGAAACGCTACATAGGCAAAACCATTACTTTTTCATGTTTCATGGCCACTTCTAGCTTATTTTTAGGTTTTGGGTTGCGGTGTCGTGTCGGTTTATAATAACACCTCTCCATTTCTTCCGTGGATGTTGTAAGAGGCGACAAGGGAAATAGGTTTAGGTATTAGGCGCCAGGCTAGCAACCTGTCACTATTCTACCTCTTCCATCTTTGTAAACCTAAAACTATGCTAGAAAAGGCTGGAAAGCTTGATTATACTTAGTTATAATAATGGTTTGGTCTATGTCACGTTTCGTGTGCTCTGCCTACCTCGTTTTGAAAACAGGCGTGATTGTATGTATGAGTTGACAGGTATAATAGTGACAGGTTGCTAGCCTGATTAATTAGGCGCAGCGCAGACGACAGTGTTTTGTGCGATCGAGTCTGTGGAGCAATAAATTGTCTGAATGGCGCGCTGACAGTTTCCACGAAACTCTGAATGGAAATTCCTGGAAACTGTCAGCGCGCTATTCAGATAATTTATTGCTCCACAGACTCGATCGCACAAAACACTGTCGTCTGCGCAGCGCCTTAAAGGTACTCTAGTGTTAAATCAGGTATTTCTCACGTCACACAGATATTGTGAATATTACAAGCCGTATACCTGAATGCTATATGTCAACGAAGCACGCGACCAGTTCTGTTTTGAGGTAAATCGCTGTACGCCGACAATGGGCAGGCAATATTCACCCTTACACCTCGGTGTTACGGGTGCTTGTTCCTTCCCGAAACGTTACTTTCACAGAAATTGCTCGTACAAACCGGATCGATGGCAGCTTGGCAGCCTGTATTTAGGGTTTGCGATTCATAAGAATACTGCACTTTCCGATGGTGCCATAATATATTATATTTCAGTATGGTGTTGGGCTTAGTAAATAGTAGATGAAGGGCTACAGTTTATCTCGAAACATGATGAGCTACGTTTAATCAGTTTTGATAAGCTGAGGGTCATTAACCAATACCAATGCTCAACGCCTCTACGCCCAATAGATGAGACCCATCTGTCACCTGTCTTACTATCACATAAAAGGTTGCAAGTGCCAAGTATTGGGTCAGTGTCGAGCACAGGGACGTTTACCTTATCTGTTGTAGAGAATCTTCTTAACCTTACAACGAGCAAATGCTAAAGCGTAATGGGAACCTTTGCGCCAGATGCGATTCACAACAATGGTTTTAGGTACTAGAATTTGCAAGTGCATTATGGCTTATTTGCATGGCTGATATTGTGGGCCGGTTGTATTGTATTTTTGAAAATATTCCAGAACATCATCAGTTTATTTAGAATGGTTTGTCATGATGTTTTGAAAGATTAATTACTTTTAGCATCACTTCTAACATATTCATAGGTTTTCAGTTAGCAGTTAAATAGTGACTGGTTGCTAGCTGGTCATCTAAAACACACACATACAAACATCTCTCGCCCTAAACGCATATACCTACCTGCTACGTTCCGTCGTGGGTAAAAATAACCAAAATCGATATCTTTAGAAATTCACAGAAGAAATGGAGAGGTTTTATTCTAAACCCGGTACCGGATGGCACCCAGTAGCATAGTATGTGTATATCACACAGAAGTCAATGAAACACTGTCCGAAGTAAAAGCTAGTGTGGTCTAATTTAATATAATAGTCACGCGTCTACATCGCGTATCCGCGGGTTGGATCATTACGGGAAGAAAGCCTGTTTTCTAACAGATATAACCGGACACTGATGTACAGTCTACTTTGTTAAAGTATATTCACGTCCACGTCAAAAGTTGTTTTTCGTAAATGTGTCATTATGACTCGCGGGAAAACTGTAGGTTGATTGTTTAAACAGGTTCTAGAATGTCTAAAGAGGTCTCATTTAATTATCTTATTAACAGGGTGTTTTAACGTGACAAATTTGTTTCCTAGTTTTCTCCAAAAAAACACAAGAAAACCTATGATGTTTCATACTTAAATGTACTCCTAAAATCTAGTACTATCAGCTGTATCTGTAAGATATCCGTGACTAATTTGTTAGTACCTTATATAGTCCACTCGTTTACATAAGTACTTACATACTTACAAATGCCGTACTTGATATAATACGTATGTATCTATCTATCTTTCTAATTAATAACTTCTTCGCAAAATTGCATCAATTGCACTTTTCACCAACTGCTCTAAAAATGCGTTGCTGCGTTTAGCAGCAGCAGCCGCCGCGGCTCCTAGATGAAGGGCTGCGAATTAATCCGAAACATGTCGAGCTAAACTCGATTTAATATACGTGAGTTATCCGAAAAATTTTCAACATAAGTGAGTCTCACGGTATTTTAATGTTTAATGCTCTAAAAATAATTGTGAGTGTGTGTCTTCAATGACCAATAAATCACACTCCTTTTGTATACTTTATAAAGCCGACTGTACAATCCCGGCCTTGTTGTAGAAAACCCCGTTGAACGCTGCATTTTATTAGATCTGCCACTATCTTTTATTTTACGACTTGAAATCTAAACGTGATGGCTTGTGATTAACTCTTAGTCACCTGTGACTAATTAAGTAATTAATTAGTATTTTCCTGCCATTACAAACAAGTTATTAAGTAGATATTTACTATCATTGTTAGAGTGAGGTTTGAGTTTAATGGTAGATGGAAACGTACACAAATAAACTAATTTCCTGTGTGGTGTCGGGATAGAATACCATTTCTATTTCTTCCGTGGATGTCGTGAGAAGCAATTAAGGAAATAGGCTTAGGAATGCTTTAGGCGACAAGCTAGCAACCAGTCACTATTCTACCTCTTCCATCTTTGCAAACCTAAAACTTTGCTAGAAGTGGCCACAAAATGTGAAATAGTCATCGTTTTATCTATGAAGCGTTTTGTGTGCTCTGCCTGCCCCATTTGGGACCTCAGGTGTAATTGTATGTGTATTTGTTATTATCTAACTTAAAATCCGAAACTGTGCTTTAAGTGGCTATAAAACTTAAAATGGTTTTATTACTTTTTTAACTTTCGTGATTTCAAGTTCTCGTGACCACGGTCGCTGAATCGCGGCCGAAACGTCGAAGTAATTAAAATCATACTCTTACGTGACTAAATTATAGTAGGTAAATAATGAGTAACGATTCGGAAAATGTAAAGTTTCTTGTGCACTGCGTATTATCATTATCATCATCATCAGCCTATATACGTCCCACTGCAGGGCACAGGCCTCCTCTTAGTACGAGAGGGCTTGGGCTATAGTTCCCACGCGGGCCCAGTGCGGATTGGGAACTTCACACACAACTTTGAATTACTTCGTCGCTGTGTGTAGGTTTCCTCACGATGTTATCCTTCACCGAGTAGCTCGTGATAAATATCAAATTCGATATCGCACATAAATTCCGAAAAATTCAGAGGTGCGAGCCCGAGGTTTGAACCCACGACCCTCTGCTTGAGAGGCCACAGGTCGAACCGCTGGGCTACCACGGCTTTTCTGCGTATTAACTAAAATATTAATAGGTACAACGCGTTCTGCTTTTAACTTAGTGATTTATCGCACGACAAGAATAAAATACTCATACTCATCTTATCTTCATTATCACCTCGACATACAAAACCTCAAACATATGGCAGATGACGTTTAATGTTCGTTTTTCAAGCGCTCACAAAGCAATCAACTCACTTGTTCGCTTCACCTTCTAACCTAGATCATAAGCGGAGAGTCCGTGGTACCACTGCAAGCGGGAATAAAGTAAGTAAGTAAGTAAGTAAGTAAGTAAACACTTTATTGTACAAAAGGAAAAAAACACAAAATACAAAAAACAAAATTATATACAAATGAAATGGCGAAGTACAAAGGCGGACTTATCCCTTAAGGGATCTCTTACAGCCAACCTTTGAGAGGCAGAGAGGAAACTAAATTATTGACACAGACAAAAAGAGAGGGTACAATAAACATGGTGAAATACAGTACAACAAATACTGACAAATCATACTACACAAATATATACTAAATAGAACATTATGTAATTTATGAAGTTTATAAATAGGTATACAAATACAATAACAAATAGATCACTATATGAATAACACAAACATACATTCAAGGAGGAGGTGTGCGCCATATCTTCCTCAGGCGCTCCCTGAACGAGTAAATCGAGGATGATTGCCGGACAGAAGTCGGCAACCATCCTCGGTAACGCTTTTCACTTGTAGCCCAGCGGTCTGACCTGCAGCGCTATTGTCTAACGCACCAAAAATGTACATCGTTTTAACTTTGACAGCTAGTTTGGAAATGTTTCATTTTCAAAGCGATTTTAGGTTTTAACTTGTGACGAGGTACTACCGACCTGAACCTATTTCTTTTTTGGCCACTATTCTAAATGTCTTTTTATTAAAAAGCTTTTCTAAATAACATTTCTAAATTTTAAATTCAAAAATCTTTACGTGTTTGGAATCCCTTTGGCTTGACACATTCATATTCCTGTCTTCAAGGAGTAAACTTACTTATTTTCGCTGCAAAAACCATTTATCATACTTATCTAAGTTATCTACCTTTCTCCAGTTACCTTTAACACCAAAAGAACGTTGTGTTGTGTCCTGTGTATTATATTCTATCAAGTGCATAGTGATTTGTTGTGCTGTGGATAAAAAGTCATCTCTGTTGTATTCATTCATATCACCGAGGCACAATCGTAAGTTTATATGCTATAGATTTCTATATATAAAGCGTAGCTTCCTTCCATAAGTTTCGTTACTAAGCATCTTTTGTATTGTTTAAGGTGCCTCCAATTTTTAATTATAAAGAATTGTCCATCACCACTGGCTTTTAACTAACTCACCACGTGACAAACTGTCAAATTAAAAACGATGTAGATTTTTGGAGCTTTAGACAATATTGCTGCTGTGGCCTCTCTCGCAGAGGGTCGCGGGTTCAAATCCCAGGCTCGCACTTCTGATATTTTCGGAATTTATATGCGAAATCGAATTCGAAACTTACCACGTGCTATTCAGTAAAGGAAAACATCATGAGGAAACTTGCACACAAGGACGAAGTAATTCTACGTTGCGTGTGAAGTTCTCTATCTGCACTGTATTCCAAGTGTCGTCATTTTGTACGGGAACTGAGACTGCGCCTCCGTGTAATGAAGCTGGCCAAGAAACGCGTTGATATCGTTTCCGTATTAACGCTAATAATTGTACGGAAACTGTGACAGCACCTCCAAGCGGTACGTTTGCACAACTGCCGCGGTCGACACAGTTTCCATACAATTTTTCGCAATAATACGCGAACTATAGTGACGCGTTTTTTTCGACTCGTGTTTTGATCGTAATGACGGCACTAGTCACTTGTTGTATGTGTGAGTAATGTATGCGAATAAAAGTAGGTACATTCTATTATTAATATTTGTAAAATATAGTATGGTTTGCAAACTCATTAGTTATTATTTTTTATTATTTTTGTACGATAAAGCATAAATACATACATACATATCCTCACGCCTGTATTCCCGAGAGGGGTAGGTAGAGCACATGAATTCAAAAATCCAGTGCCACGTTTAGCAATTTCAGAGCAACCAGATGATCAAACAAAAAATAAAGCATAAATTAGTTGTTAATAATATATCAAGTAATTGTCTCAGTATTTTTTTTCGTCTTTTACTGCAATCTACACAACTACATATGTACAACAGGTGATTTAATTAAGTTTTTCACCTATACCACTGTGAAAATCGCTTGCACTCGCTACCTCCACCACGCGTTCGTGATACGATTTTAAAACACCTGTAAACGATATCATGATGTTCGCAACAGAGGCACTCCGGAATTGGAACGACACCGTTCCATAATGGCATGTGATAAAGAGCGAACGTCAGTATGATAGCAGCTTTCCATTTTTTAGCCCTCTTCACGAAAGGGTGTTATATGTTACCGGCTATGGTGTTAGTGGCATCGTATAACGTGGAATCGGCTTAAAATTTCACCCTTCATTTCTTCAGTAGATGCCGTGAGACACTATTATAGTGGTAGGTTGCTAGCCTGTCGCTTAGCATATTAACCTGTACTTTCAGTCGCCTCTTAATTGTATGACTTAAATAATAATAATACCTACCTAGTATCAGTAAATATCATGGCACAATTCACAATGACTGACTCAGTTTCAGAGTTTCACTATGCTGCCGTGTCCTGACAAAACACTGTAACCTTAAAATGTTGATTTTTCAGGAAACGCAAAAAACGAAAATTGACCTTGCAACCATGACACTCACTTCAAAAATGATGTAGAATTGTCACGGCAAAACACTGTAACTCGGGACAGCTGCCATAGAGGTCGCCTAAAAATGCCCAGATTGTTTTGGCAAAACACTGTATCTAGTTTAGTTACAGTGTTTAGTCAAAACAAGACCTTCTGTTTGAACAGTTACAGTGTAAAGTGCTTTGGGGTTTTTCGTTGATTTTGGTACATTTGTTTGTCAAATTAAGTAATGTTTGAACATGTCTATATGGATATAGACCCGAAAAGCTCATTTATTGATGTTACCACAAAACACTGTAACCGCCATTTCAGTGTTTTGTCATGACACGGCAGTATGGGTATGGGTACCTAAAAATGCATACATACATACACGTTCACGCCTGTATTCCCAAATGAGGTAGGCAGAGCATATAAAACGTTACATGGCTATACCATGTTTCGCAGCCACTTCTAACATAATTTTAGGTTCAAAGCAGATGGAAGATGTAAAATAAGGAAAGATTGCTAGCCTGTTTTCTAAGTATTACCTAAACCTATTTCCTTAGGGTCTCCCGACATTAGTCGACGCCTTTTCGGCAAAATGCGGGTAGAAAAAGCGTTATGTCAACGCAATAAGGGCGAACAAGACGTCAATCGGCTCGACTCGTTCGACCGAGAATGGCCGAGCCAATTCACGTCTTGTTCGCCCTTATTGCGTTGAAATAAAGCTTTTTCTAACCGCATTTTGCCGAAAAGGCGTCGACTGGTTTGGTGAGACCCTTAGTCGCCTCTTCCGACGTCCAGGAAGAGATGGAGAAGTGTTATTCTAACCATTTAAGGAAACAACAACGATGTCAACAGCTTAATTATTTAAAAAAATGAGGAAGGTTTATGTACAAGTAGTACACGTCTATTTAATCTTGGCTTCGCAACGAATTTAAAAGAAATCTGTTTGTAATGATAATGACGAGCCTGTAATACATTTAATTCAGGTACATATTTAGATACGTCGATTTTTTGTCCTTTTGGGTTAGATCAGTAATTTGATTATAAGTGCGTATTTATAATTAGAACATGAAAGTTTGAAAGTACTAAATAAATTTTCTATTTTTTTTTTTCAAAACCTTGCAAAGTTTGGGTATTGCTGATCAATATTCTTAATGAAAATGAGACTCATATCAATTTAATTATTTAGTTAATTTAGTTTAACCATAATAATATATGCGGACGTAAACACGTAACACTGACGTAAAAAAAGAATAATCGTAATTGTCGGTGTTACTAAAAAAAACATTTGCCGTACGAGTCGAAAGCGCCATCTATGTAACCGATCAAACATTGCTTGCAAGGCAGTGAAAGCAGCAATAGAAAGTTTACAATGTCTCGTAATAACGACGTGCTGTTGCTGTTCTTTTGATACACCGGCAGATGGCATTTATTTCAATTGTACAAAGAGTTGTTCTTTCCATAAATAACTAAACTTGTGGCATTCAAGACTTGACTGTATTGCAATTAATCAAATCAGCCCGCATTTTCTCAGCTCTTAGTGAAGGTTTTTTAATTTTTTGGTATGTATAAAATTGTCAAAACGTATAAGTAATTTGAAGAGTTTCACCATCAGTGTCTTCGAAAACATATACGATGAAATTTAATTCTAGTTCTCAAGCCTCGAACCTAATTCCAAGATAATATAAATACAACTGAAAGTTTTGTCTACGCAGCTTTCATTTAGAACTCCGTTTTCTTTACACACAGAACTAAGCCTAGAAGCTAGCTACCGATAGAGTCATCAACTAGTTGAATGTTTCAACCGCTAGATGGCGTTGAATGACGTTATAAAATCAACAAAATACAACCAAACCAGCGTTGCAGCACCTTACTGATGCAGTGATTCATTTTGAGTTAAGGCCTATTTGAAACGGTTTTACTTAGCTTACCCCGTTTGTTTTAGTCTTTATTCTTTGGTGTTTGGTCTTTGTTGTTTCGGTTCTTTTTGAGTCACCAATTTTTTTTTTGTAATTTTTATATAATATGGTGATGTTATTAATGTAAATAATGAGAATAGATGATGAGTGCAGGCTTTCTCAAGACGTTTTCCTTCACCGAATAACTCGTGGTTTGATTTGATATTTATATCAAATTCGATTTCACACATAAATTTCGTAAAATTCAAACTTGCGACCCTCAATGAGAGGCCACAGATCCAACCGTTGGGCTACCACGTTATTTCTTGGCGTTGCTTTGGTTCTCAAAATAAACATTTCTCCTTCTTCGAATAAACCAAACTTTTAATTCAGTTTCCGTGATCGAATAAAATCGTGTACAAATGAGGTCACATGCCTTGTAATGCAAGAACTCCCCACGAACACGACAGGGAAGTCGTAACAATGTATGCATGCCGCACGCGTTGCCGACTTAATTTAAGGAAAGAAAGTCAACAGGAATAGGAAATTGATTTGGGAAGTGAATTGGTGCGGACTCAGTTGATCACAGTTTGATTACATTGCTGTTTAGCATTCAAAGTATTAGCATGCTTTGAAGACAATGAACGGATTTTACGCATAATTTTGTTGGTTATTTTTCCATTTCGTATAATTTTTATAATCATGTATCATCGACATATTATCATCCTCTGTGTGGTGCCGGGTTAGAATAGCACCTCCCCCTTTCTTCCCGTAGGTGTCGATGTCGTAAGAGTCGACTCTGGGAAAGGGTTAGTGTATTGTGGGCGATGAGCTAGCAACCAGTCACTGCAATATCACGTTTAACCATCTGGTTACCCTGAAATTGCTAAACGTGGCACTGGATTTTTTAATTCATGTGCTCTGCCTACCCCTCGTGGGAATACAGGCGTGTGAATATGTATGTATGTATCATAAAACTTATTCACAGTTAACGTCTTCGTGACATGGCATTGCTCTACATACAAAGGAAAACTTTATTACGTTTATTGTGACAAGGAACGTTATGCTTCAGTAATATGTTTCAGTAATCAATTGCTATCGTAGTCCAGACGACGCAATCAGTTCTCAGTAAAACATTAGCATCTTAACTTGAAATAAATAAGGAAAAAATATGCAAATAAACTTCTTATGCAAGATTTTGCCGAATACAAAGCAAGTTACTTTTGTGGAGGACAACGAAGTTACAACGTGGATTGAATCCAAAATGTTACAAAATATGACACTTAAAATATTTTTCTCCGTTGTATTTCATAGCTTTATTGGTACGTGACTTACATACAAACTTCTTTTTAGGGTTCCGCAGATCTTAAGGAAGAAGGAACCCGTAATATATAATCAGACGGTTCACTAGAATGGATGTTCACATTAAGGAATTGTTAAATTTTCATTTCACTTTGTATTCAACACTGTAAAAGCAATTATAAATTAACAATTAGTGGATATCTAGACTCACCGCGCGGGAGCGTATCAAGACAAGTTTAAGTAACAGAACTAGCTCACAGCACCGTATATGTAATATCAAATTACATCTTATTAACTTAGATCGAGCTAATTGAACGTAAAGTTTCCACTCAATAATATAATAGTAAGTCTTGAAACGTTATTATGAACAGTATCGTAATCACATTCGTATAAAATGTGACATCATAAAATTATGCTGGTAGTTGGTATCCCAGTTAATGCATGGGGACAACGGCAAAGTTAAATTTATCTCTCAATTATTTATCCTTTGTTTCAACTTCATAACGACTGAATGTTAGTACCTACGGAACCCTTCAAACGCGGGTTCGTCTTGCTTTTGGTCGTTTTTCGGGCCTTTTATATCCCTTTCTTTTGTAAAGATATATTCATTTATCTTCGTAAATAAAATTGCAAATTAAATCCCGACGAGTTGCGGCAAACGACGTGTCGCTGCGACAACGTACTCATGCTTGCAACACGACACTAGTGAGAAATAATCAGACTGCAGGTAAGCCAGGTGCTCGGCATCTTAACATAAGATATTTTCATTTGCATTGCAATGTTATGTTTGTTCAGCGCAGCGTAGGACGTCCACCCACAAGGTGGACAGACGTCTTAATAAAGGTCGCCGGAAAACGCTGGATGCAGGTCGCTTCTAACAGGTACTTATGGAAGTCTAAAGGGGAGGCCTATGTTCAGCATTGGACGTCTTATGGCTGAAACGATGAATAAGGATACATCTACGCAAAACCATTGTAGGTATTTTTAAATTAATTTAATTTTACTTTCGTTTATTCATTTACACACATCAGCAAACTTTACAGGTTCTCTTAAAGTAAGCATTATAATGCTACCAAAGGATACAGGTTTTTTTTCATTTAGGGCCGATTTTTCAATCACCAGATAAAACTTATCTGTCCGATAAATGTTGGCTGTCACTTTTCTTTTATATGACGCGAAAAAAGGATAGCAATATTTTTAACTGGCAGATAAATTTATCTGGTGATTGAAAAATCGGCCCTTAGTGCATTGTGATATGGACGTAGCTATATTAAAATTAGTGCTTTATGATTCGGGTCTGATTCAACCGAACGAGAATTTAAAAAAAAACTTGGAATAAGTAAATCACCCTTTACTGACGCGTAATTTGATTTTTCATATTAAAAGAGCGACCAAGAATATTTTATTCTCAGTCTAAATTATAATTTCAATAAGTTAAAGAATATTAAGCTGCCTACACTTTAAACATTTTTGGAGAACTTATTCCAGCAACGCTAAGTTTAGTTCTTTAAAATTTTAGATGAATGAAAGCTTTATTGAAAAGGAGATAACATAGAAGTCCACTAAAGCGCTTTTAAATTTATCACAAAGGCCAAATTAATTCATAGAACTTTTCTTTCATTTTGTACAAATAATTGTACATAATCGATCATGAAAAAGTTGACCCTTAGAGGGGTGTTAAGGATAAGTAAAGGCTCACAACCGGCATATTTTCCGTAGTTTTCATACATTTTACATGGACGGTTGACACCGGTGCCCGCCACACGCTACAATCGTCGCAGCTCGCTTCTTGTGGCCCGCACCGCTCACTAAACGGCTGTCTGAACTAAGCAAGTGGTTGCCGCGCGCTTCGACTGCTTTGGTAGCTGCGTCTAGTTTCTCGTGGTGGCGTTTGTGACTGTGGCCGGCGGCCCGTGTGAGATATGCTTTGACGACACAATTTTACTCCAAGAGTCATGCCACATGGCCTGCCGCCACACAGAAACCGAAGAATCGAGCCATATTTATTGCATTTCATTCTCAAGTAAGAGGCGACTAAGAAAATTTGACAAGGCATGCTTTAGGTTCGAACTGTGGCCTCTCAAAAAGCCGTGGTAGCCCAGCGGTTCGAACTGTGGCCTCTCAAGCAGAGGGTTGTGGGTTCAAACCCCGGGCTCGCACCTCTGTATTTTACGGAATTTATGTGCGATATCAAATTTGATATTTATCACGAGCTATTCGGTGAAGGAAAACATCGTGAGGAAACCTACACACAGCGACGAAGTAATTCAACGTTGTGTGTGAAGTTCCCAATCCGCACTGGGCCCGCGTGGGAATTATCGCCCAAGCCCTCTCATACTGAGAGGAGGCCTGTGCCCTGCAGTGGGACGTTATAGGCTGATGATGGTGGTTATGGTGATGCTTTAGGTCACATGTCATGAGAGACGCGCGTCTCAAGCGGACGGCAACCGCGCTCGAACTGGTCCCGACTGTTCCGAAATATCGTGTCTGTGTGCGTTGCTCAAGCGCACTTTTAATGGAGAATTACTTCTCTACCTATCCATGTTTTGTGCCTGAGGAATATTGTGCAGAAAATCAATTGATTTACTTAATTACCTTAGAAATGTCACGTTGAATAAATTTGCGGATAACACACGTTTTTAAATCGAGTTTATCTCGACATGTTACGGGCTAATACGTAGCCCTTCGCGAGAAGAGAGCGGTGGCGCGCAATGCGCGATTGGCAGCAGCAGCCGCCGCGGCTCCTAGATGATGGGCTTCGAATTAGACCGAAACATGTAGGGTAAAAGCCGGATAGTTGCCGCACTTTTAGAAAACGCTCGGTTACTACGAAATCTGAACTTATTAAGAATATTTTAAGGTGTATATCAAAGCATTGGTTATTTAGCTTTTATAGTAGCTTGTTTTTTTACTCTTAATTATGGATTGGTTTTGAGTTTATTCTGTTTTATTAGACCTCTAAAAAGGGGGATAGTTGCCGGTTGAGGCGGATAGTTGCCTAACGGTAAAAATTCTACGGGGGATACTTGCCTATGTGGATTTTGTAGATATAATACAAACTTTTGTTACTTTAAGCAATCAGTCTTTATTATATAATTAATTTCTTTGTTTGCTTTATATCCAGTTCTTCGAAAGCCAGTGCTAAAGCTTTGTTTTGACGAGCTGATGTGACGTAGCGCCACGCCTTGTTTTTGCTTATTTTTCGAGGAAATAATATTTTTTTCTCAGCTAAAATTCTAAAAAAAGATCAAGAAGTCAAATAGATACTTAAAAAGTAACAAGGCTTTATATTCGTAAGAGATAGTTGGTACCTAATTATAATTGCGGATAGTTGCCCCATAGGGCCCTATAGGGCAACTATCCGCAAAGTTTAATAGGGCAACTATCCTTTTTGATACGGATACTTGCCTTTGCAATTTGCGAAATAAATTATAGCTATTCAACAATAAAACGTAATAAACAGTGTAATTAAAACCCTAACGCATGCAATGAAATCAAAAAATTACTGACATTTCAATCAGCAAGAAAAATATTGAACAAATACTATCTACCAATATAATTTTAACGCTCGCAAACGTGTCGCCGCGCAATATTTTTGCTCACACAGACAAAATGCTTGCGTTTACACCTAAAAAATTTACGGCACCGAGGCTTGCGCGGGAGGCGCTTTCGAACATGATCAAGCGTTAACACCGATAACAAGCCTAACATAGTTTTTTTGATACTGTGGCAACTATCCCATCGAGGCATCTATCCGGGTTTTACCCTAGAGCTAAACTCGATTTAAAAACGTGAGCTATCCGTAAAATTATTCAACATGAGTAAGTCTCACGGTAGTTTCATATTCTACTTTGGAAATCTGTCTTTTAGTTATACTCTAACCCAGAGCATCTATTATACTTATTTCAAAATTACGTCGTAGTTTCATCCCCGGAGCTAATCTTTATTAACTTAGCACGTGATACGTCGTCAGCGAAACTCCAGTTGACGCGATTAGTGATGCAAGGACGCTTTTATTCAACTCGTCCTTTATACTTCGACCTTGCCCTGGTAAGGGATGTTCCTTGAATATTGTTTCGGTGCACTTGTTTAGTATAATCTTATAAGTGAAATAGATCGTTTTCACAGTGCACTTATTAATGCTGTATAAAATGTTTTGGGAGGAATTTTTCACATTACGGTTGCTATAGGAGTGAGTTTCAAAAAAATTATACATAGTTAAAGGCTTTAATAAAAACAAAAGTTAATTGATTCTTTTGTGTAACGACAATTACCCATACATTTTGTATAGGTAATTTTCGTTACCTACACAAAAGACGCGATCGTGATTTTGTTTTTGTTAACCCTTAATAAAAAAATTTAATTATTTATTTATTTTCGGGGCTTTATTCATTAATAGAATATGCCAGCCCCGTTAGAATAACTCAACGGGGCTACCCTTAATTTATGTACAATTTTTTTGAAACTCACTCATGGCAGGACAGAGCGAAAGTAGAATTGCTAAGCCTAATGAGTAATGATTCCCGAGTGATATTAGAGCATCTAGTGTATTCAAAACGATGATGGATTTGATAACGATTTCGTTTGCGAATTAACGTGAACGTATGGAAACTGAAACAACGCCGCCAGCGGAACGTTAGCACAACTGCCGCGGTCGACACGTCTACGTACAATTCAGCGTTGAATCACAAACGAAATCGTTATGGGATCCATCATCGTTCTGAATACACTAGACGCTCAAGTTTAGAATCAATCGCTCCATATTTTTCCATGGATATCGTTACCCGTGGAAAAAATAGGCTAACGTATAATTTAGGCGACTGGGTAGCAGCCTGTCATTATAGTTACCCCCTTACTTAAAAAAAAAGTAAAAAAAAAACTTTTAAGTAAAACGGTTTTGTTTTAGTCTAATCAATGTGTATAAACCGTTTTACTTAAAAGTTTTTTTTTACTTTTTTTATTTCGAGCTTTTAGTTTTTTTTTTTTTTAAATTGATATAGTGCACTGTATTCTCCTTGCAAAGACCTTTCAATTGATACCCATATTGATGGGGTAAATTAGAATTAGGTCATCCGCCATTTTGTAGCGGCGGCCATTTTGAATTTACAATGACAATGAATGTACATTATTGTATTGTCACCACAACTAAAAGCGCATACCGAATTTCAGATCAATCAGTTGACGGAAAGAGGGTGAAATTTCAATTTCTAAATTTGAACCAACAAAGACCAAAGAATAAAGTCTAAAACAAACGGGGTAAGCTAAGTAAAACCGTTTAATAATAAAAATAAGATCGCTCGGTAAAAGTAGTGGGGATAGGGTCAGTGCATCCTGATGGTAACCCGGGGAGGTCAAATGCGACTGATCTACCAATAACGAGTCGCCGTCCAATACACCTTGAATTGATTACTTCCTACCCCTACCTATTAGGGGGCGTCCATAAATTATGTGAGGTGTTTTTTTCAATTTTCTGAATGGTGAGATGTCGTGAGATTTTAGTCAACCCCCTCCACCACCTCTAAATCTCACGTGAGATTTTTCTAAATGTGGTTTTGTAACGTAAACGCCTTGGATTGTTAATGTGAAAAGAAAAATCATAATGTCGTAACTTAAAAAAAACACAATTTTTTCTTCGTTCGGATACACTCATGAAGTGTCAAATGGTAAGCGCCATCCACATCCTCACTTCGGTTTTTAAGACCTTAGGCATCTGGATTAAATTGACTAAAATAGTAGTTTTTTATGTCGTGTCAAACAAGAAAAAAATTGCGTTATATTTGCCGTGACCCCCTCTCCCCCCAACGTGAGATTAGGTGAGATTTGACTCGACCCCCTCCCCCCCTAAAACACCTCACGAAATTTATGGACGCCCCCTTACCTTTACTTTAGGATTTTAACTTACCGCGCGACCTGTCGGCGTAGCACAGCAAGGCACGAGAAGAGACGCGAGAGATATACTATATCGGTCACTGTCTAATAAGAGAAGTCAAAAAATGACGGGTAGACTATCTCGCGCGCGACGCGACCATCCCCTTAGCACGACAGGGCGCGAGTAGAGATACACGCGAGATAGACTATACCCGTCACTGTCTAACTATAGACGTCAGAAAGTGACGGGTAGACTATCCCGCGCGCGACTAGAGTGTGTTGCCGTGACAAGCCTACAGAGCGTGCCGTGCTAAGCTTACAGTAAAAGGAAAAAGAGTGATATAAACCGTCCGTAATTATTATAAAGAGGCGTCAATAATGACCTTCATTTTGAACCGCAACCCAGAAACCTTGTAACACACTATTATAATATTAAGCCTAATGATTATAAAATAAGAAGATGATAAAATCTTTTCTTCATTTTTTATGAGTCGGTGGCTTTCTCTCTTATGAACAAAATTGAAACGAAAACTGTTTGGCACGTTTATAATTTTATGTATGAAAATCAGTGTCAACTCCCCGTGTTGTGTCGCATTTAAAATAACACCCTCTCCGTTTTTTCCGTGGATGTCGTAAGATGCGACTAATTTAATAGGTTAACGTGTGCTTTGCCTGATAGGCTAGCAACCCATTACTTTTATATTTCTTTCACCTAAGTTTAACCTAATAATATACTGAAAGTGAATACAAAATGAAAGTTAGTCATGGTTTTGACTATTTAATGTTTCGCTGGCTCTGCCTACCCTTTCCATTAATTCCTCTTTTTATACATTCTCGATAGATTTATGTACCTACTTCTAATTTGGCTTCTCTTCAGAACATCACTGATCCGTACCCCAAGTGTGGACATTACTATCAAAACACAAATCACTCACGTCTGCATTAATACGCATCAGGTTTTATGTCTTAGATCTCCAAGCGATCTGTACCTATTAGATGAAGTAGGTAACATACCTATTTTTACATGTACAGTCACGAACCGGGATTGTTTGAATCACTTGCCACTGTTCGCAATTTAGACGTGTAATCAATGACCGATGTGACCGACTAGATGTCAGCTATTGGATTAGTATTACACGACCAAGTTACAAACATAGGTAAGTGGCTCAACAATCCCTGTTTGCGATGGTACGTATTAACAATACAATTATTTAGTGAAGCCCTCGTATCTTACATAATATAAATAAGGTATCATGTGATTTCCAGAATGAAATAAATGAATATTCTTAATGAAATCTATCCATAATAATGTTTTAATATTTTCGTGATACTCATAATTTATATCTCGAGAAAGAGGTACCTAATTAAAACAGTGCGTGATTACCTGAGTCCCGCGTATAAGTGTATAAATAATATAATTATAATCTAATAATTACGCCAAATATTCAAAAACGATAGTATCTTTTTCTCAGAACAAGATATCGCTATTTACGCATCGTTAATTTTACTTTGAAATATATTGCAATATTATTTACGGTAAGATACAGAATGAAGTGCATTAGATTTATTACTTGATTTACGGTTTGAAAGAGTATTAAATTACTTTCTTCGTGTCAAATTCTTATCGCCAGACGTGTAGAAATTGCATTTTATTAATAAAGAAAATTGATGTACTTTCTTTGTTCTATCTTCTTTAAACGCTTCAATAAAATTCTTGATGGTTTGAAAATACTGTTGGTTAGTTTTGTGTTTTATGCTTTGTTCTGCTTTAAAATACTTACTTACTTAAACACAGTTGTGTTTGTGGTGTTATAGAAAGAAATGGAAAGGGCATTGAGCATACATTTAGATCACAAAATAGTACTTACCATAGGGTCGCTTTCAGCATCTTATTAGCTCGTCCTGCCGCAATGCAGCAGTGCTTACACTGTTTCGTTCAGGCGCGGAAGAAAGACAGTCGATTCAATTACTGTCACGAAGCATGACACCTTAATCCACTGGGTTGACAATCTTTCTGATATTGTAAATATCTAAGCCATGGTGATGGCTATTAAAAAGTGACCCATTTGTTAGTGTGGTTTCTTTGGCGTACAAAAAACCATCTTGTGGTGACGTTGCGTATTTGGTTTTGTTTCGGACCTCATCAACTTTTTGTAGGTAGGTACTTCAAACTGGATGCTTAGTATGATGGATTGATGCCTATGTATGTTGTAAAGTTATCTCACATAGAGATAGTCTGATTGAACTGATTAGTAATTAATTACAATTATAAACCAGTTACTTGGTAACTGTATCTCGCATACAACGCTACTCAAACGCAACGAAATGAAAATCAGTTTCACTTAGCGTTGCCAATTTAGTGACTAGGCCGCTTTTGCCCAAATAAAAGATTATTTTCTTTGTCATGTAAGTTTCAGATTATGTTTTGCATATAAACCTATCCAATCGGCTTGATACAATCATGAGGAGTACATACAATTGCATTCGAAACTTGTTATAGGAATGTTCTAAGTGTCTCTATAGCTCACATATTAACTTACCAGGAAATAGAACAAAAAACAACAAAATAATTTCAACATTTAATTAAAAACAATAAATAAAATAAATTAAACTTTCGTGGCATTCGTTCGCATTCGTTCTATCGCTAAAGCTCAGTGAGCGTACTTCGTCCACCCCCGGTAGGGGAGGGGGGTGGCCTCTCTTTTCCTCCGATGGTGGCCATGGTGCCCTGCGTAGATGACTTGGTGGTCGTCGTGGTCATCGTGTGACGTCAGCTTCTTCACACCCACGATCGCTGACAGCATGAGGGCGAGGGCTGCTGCTGCGAGAGCCTGGGGACAGATTTTGGTTATTAATACACACATACATACAATCCCGTAACAGCCGTGGTAGCCCAGCGGTTCGACCTGTGGCCTCTCAAGCAGAGGGTCGTGGGTTCAAACCCCGGGCTCGCACCTCTGAATTTTACGGAATTTATGTGCGATATCGAATTTGATATTTATCACGAGCTTATTCGGTGAAGGAAAACATCGTGAGGAAACCTGCACACAGCGACGAAGTAATTCAACGTTTTGTGTGAAGTTCCCAATCCGCACTGGGCCCGCGTGGGAACTATAGCCCAAGCCCTCTCATACTGAGAGGAGGCCTGTGCCCTGCAGTGGGACGTATATAGGCTGATGATGATGATGATGACATACAATCCCAAATGTGACAGTCAAAATCATGACTAGTTCACGCTTTGCAGCCATTTCCAGGATATTTTTAGGTTAGAAAACAGATGGTAAGAGGTATGGAGACAGGTTGCTAGCCTGTCGCCTAAAGCATCTAAGGTGTTGATAGAATAACACCTTCTCCATTTCTTCCGTGTATGTCGTAAGAGGTGACTAAGGAAATAGGTTAAGGTATATCTTGGCGACAGATTAGCATCCTGTAACTATTGTACCTATAAACTTAGAACCTAAAGATATGCTAGAAGATGTTGCGTAATGGGAAATAGTCACGATTTTTACTTGTAGTGTTTTGTGTGCTCTGCCTATCCCATTAAGAAAACAGGCATAATTTTTGTATTCTAAACCCGATGCCACATGGAACAGATTTTACATTGAGCATTTTATGTTTTTCAATTATCACGATGTGTTACATGTCAAACATACTTAGATACGTAAATATGATTATTAAGACCGTAAAAATTACAATCAATAAGTTTCTACCTACGATATAATATTATACCTATTTTTATCTCTATATTCTACTTAAAGTAATAAACCTCTTTTGCCTAATCTGTAATCTCTATTAAATTTTGGACACAAAGCAGTTAACTTCAGCAAAACTACTGGAGCTTATTTATTCTTTAGTAATTATATAGGGTTTTGTGACAATGTTATCAGTGAACAAAATTCTAGCAATACGGTCTTTGTTTTTACTAAAATATTATGTGCAGATAAGCGTAAAGGCCTAGGCCAAAATTAAATGGAGCTGAATATTCTAGAGATAACAATTCTGTTTGTAAGCAGACTAAGTTTATTTTGTTTTAGGTTCCAAAATGTTCCAATTATCAGATTAAAGCAGATGCGGCGTTGGTTTAACGCGAACTATTTTTAAACTGTTTTTAACGCCTACACATAACCATCATGACTGTATTTTTAAATAGTGTAAACAAAGCATACTAGAATATTTTTTAGGTTTCAAGTTAAGGTACAATAGTGACAGGTTGCTAGCCTGTCGCCTAAAACATACCTTTACCTACCTATTTCCTTAGTCGTCTCTAACAAAAAGTAATGGAGAGGTTTTATTCACAAAAACCACGTTTGTATGTATTTTTGAAATGGATAAGGCGCAGCGCAGACGACAGTGTTTTGTGCGATCGAGTCTGCGCAGCAATAAATCCTCTGAATGGCGCGCTGACAGTTCCACGAAACTCTGAATGGAAATTCCTGGAAACTGTCAGCCCGCCATTCAGAGAATTTATTGCTCCACAGACTCGATCGCACAAAACACTGTCGTCTGCGCTGCTCCTTAGGCACAACATACGAAACGGCACATTGTCAAAACCATTACTAGTTCCGTAGCCACTTCTAGCATATTTTTAGGTTTAAGAGGTAAAACTAGTGACAGGTTGCCAGCTTTTCTCTAAAACATATCCTAACCTTAGCTGCGCATTACGAAGTCCACGGAAGAAATGGAAGTGTATTTTTCTAAGTCACACGGTAAACCGGGAGCACACAGGATGTACCTAAACGGTAGTATAATATTAAAAAAATAAGCCAAGTAGGAAAACACATTTCCATTATTTCCGAGTGAACCTATTAAAAACTTATGCCATAATTACGAACCTAAAACCATTAAAACTTCATTTTAGTAAGTACAAAGTTCTTTCACTCGGCGGATTCATAAAATTTCCATTTCAGATTTTAATCAAGTCGGTAACGATAAAATATCATTGTTACAGATATGCTATCAGTATAGACCACACAGTCAGACTCGCGAAAATACAACTAAAATATTTTTATTTGTTTCTTAATTTTCACCGCTTACACTGTCATTAGGTCGTTACAGGCTACGCCTAATGGAATATTGTAGCAATGACACACAACTTTGAGTACATGACATCTAATAAAAAAATATTGACTATATTCTTGTGAATTTACATACATACATACATATTCTCACGCCTGTATTCCCAAGTGGGGTAGGCAGAGCACATGAATTCAAAAATCCAGTGCCACGTTTAGCAATTTCAGGGTAACCAAATGGTTACATGTGATATTGCAGTGACAGGTTGCTAGCCTATCGCCCACAATACACTAACCCTTTCCCAGAGTCGACTCTTACGACACCCACGGGAAGGAAGGGGGAGGTGCTATTCTAACCCGGCACCACACGGTGAATTTACTCATAGCACAAAAGAACAAGTCTAAGTTATTTTAGGAATTAAGTCTACAGATACGTGGATTATTGGAACCCTAAAATTGGCCATATGAAAGACCATCTGTAAGCTTAGTAGACGGGAGTCGTCTCGCGGATAGCCTGCCAGTCACTTTCTGTCATCTTAAGTTAGTCGGTGATAGGATAGTTTATCTGGCAAGCTACTTTAGTCGCGGCTTGTCGTGCTAAGTAGACTGGGTAAGACGTTTCAATGGCCCCGTCGTTATTTAGGTTTGGCAAAATTGGTTTTACTAGAATCAATCAAGTTGGTACCTACGTAGTTATTTTAGACTAAAAACGTTTGTCGCGCAATGGGACATAAGACTTCGATTTTGTTGACAAACTTGCAGATTTTTTGTGATATACCTAAAGAGAGGTGGTAGAAAATATTTTATATATACGGTCTTACACAAATAGTGACGTAAGTAAATGAAAAAAAAACAAAGTAAGTATACGGGTATCTACGTCAGCATAATAATTGTTCCAGGTCGTATTATGTAAAAACACAAGATCGTGTATGACAAAAATTAGGCGTTTATTTTGTGTTGAAGGATTAATGTAACTACAAAAAGTACTTTCAAAGCAGTACTCAGTATTAAAAACAAATTACTGTCAAATCAAAAATCCTTACGCACTATTATCTTATGCATGAGGTAGGTCTAGGTACATGTTTCTTCATTTTTCTCGCTTCAGCAAAAGAGCCAAAAGGCCCAGCTAGGAAAAAAATGGTATGGAGGTAGTTTACTCTCGGAAGAGTAAATGAGCAAATTTTATTTTTATCAACGCTAGTTTTGCGTCGTCTACTTTCACACCATATCTATGACATTAGTCGCGAGCTTAATTAAATTATCGGAACTAAATGAGTCTATAAAACTAACCTAAATTAGTATTCTGTGTCATTGTCGTATCATAAAAGTAATGTGACAAGTAATGTATTTAACGTATTACACGACCATGGCTGTCATATAAAATACGCCAATCTCGGGTCGTGGCAGTTAGAAAGGTAAAACAGGACATTGTTATATATGGGAATAGACTCGAATATAGAGGTCTATTTTATGAGAAAAGACTCCGATATAGAGATCTCTTTTATAAGGAAACATTCCGATTCTCTCCAGGCACTGTTATGCCTGGGGGCGTGGGGACCGATGTCCACAGAGAGAAAGTTGGAAGTTGTATTTATGCAACCGATCTTCGAAATTTCGATAGCGCCAAGTTGGATACCATTTTAAAGTTGACAAGGTTAACAGAAGTTCTACTACTCGATGATAGGTGGCGCTAGGTGTCACTACAGTTTGTAACTGTGAAGTGAAATAGCCAAGGATTTATAACCATGACTGTTTTACGCTTTGTAGCCATTTTTAGCGTAATTTTAAGTTCAAAAATAAGTAAAAGTAACCGGTTGCTAGCCTGTCACCTAAAATATATTTTATCTGCTTAAACTTATTTCTTTAGTCGCTTTTTACGATACCCACGGAAGAAACGAAGAGGTTAAAGAATTTGTGTCTGCGAAATATATAGAATCACTCTGATTTTATAATCACTCAAGGCTGATTTCGTTTCACAGTGACCCGGATTGGTGCGCACGGGACCCGCTCCGCGTCGCTGTGAAACGATGCTCTGGTTCCTCATTTGTGCTCCCGCTCTGGGCGCCCGTAGCAACAACCCGTACGGGTCTCCCGGACAGCTGTGAAACCAGCCTAAGAGTACCGAGAACTGTACCGGACTACGGCATTTTTTTTGTTCTAAACTCCATCCTGGTTTCTTGATTCAGCAATAAAATAAAGACTCCAATAGGTAGAGTTATCTTTTGTGGCGTCCATTTTTCCACAGCCATTTCGCCGGCCATTGCATTAGCATATAAATGGGATTAATTGTTATTACGCTTGTTTGCGCGAAATAAAATAATATGCCGCGAAACCAAATGAGCTATTAAGTAAAAGTGTCATTTGGGAATGACACACTGTTGTGTTTTGTTTACTGTTTTGGTGTATGATAGGTGTTTCTACATAAGTACATACATAGGTACCCGTATTCCCAAATGGGCTAAAAGAGCATGCGAAACGTTTGATAATCGAAAGTAAGACTCACGTTTCGTAGCCAAGTAGGTACGACATTCTCGGAAAAAATGGAGAGGTGTAATTCAAAACCTGACCACGCGATTGTTCTAGGTATTTTTAAATACCGTGATATTTCACTCCAATAGGTGAGTAGGGATTAAGAAGTTTGTAAAGTTGGTAAAGAAACCCACACATACAAAAATGAGGTATTTCAACGTTATAAGTCGAATTCCCAATACACACTTAACCTGCGTGGGAACTACACTCCAAATCCTTTCAAACTGAGAGGAGTCCTGTGGGATGATACTTAAGGTCGATTTTATATTTATAAAATAATATTCAAATAGAATAATAGAATAATATTCAAATAAAATACCCCCCTCACCCACTTCAAATATCCACCACCTGATTAATTTTGTAATCTGATATCACTCTTTGTTGCTTAGGTTGCTTACGCGAGATTACTTAGGCTGCCTATTGTCTCCGTGTCTTTATTTTCTAAGACCCAAATCGTACTTTTTGTTTTTAGTAGTCGAATAATTTGAATAAAATCATTCATAATCGCACCTCACCAGTTTGCATATGAAAATGCGATTTGAATATATCACCTTCAACTATCACCTTTGACTTTTTTGTAACTGACTGCCCGTGTGGTGCCGGGTTAGAATAGCACCTACCCCTTTCTTCCCGTGTGTGTCGTAAGAGTCGATTCTGGGACAGGGTTAGTGTATTGTGGGCGATGGGCTAGCAACCTGTCACTGCAATATCACGTTTAACCATCTGGTTACCCTGACATTGCAAAGCGTGGCACTGGATTTTTGAATTCATGTGCTCTGCCTACTCCTCTTGGGAATACAGGCGTGAGGATATGTATGTATGTATATAATATTCAAGCAACGATAAAACCCAAAGTATATTTAGGTACGTACTTAATCAATTTACAACTTGACTACTTTCGAATCAGAAGATTAAATATCGATCCGACAGAGAGAAACCTCTTAAAATCTATTAAACGGCAACTTAGAAAACAATACGCATGCGTGGAAGTCTTGAGATGCGCACGTATAATTGGAAAGAGTGAATAATTGCTCAGACCCATTTGCTCAGTCTGCGAGACGCGCGAAATGTACGGTTTTCGCACAGTGTAGGAAAGTAACAGTATTGCAGCTTTACAATGTCTCTATCAAGTCTATCAGGTTTCTTGCTGTCCCTAATTATCTGAGGCAGTTTACAACTGCACGGAGATTAGACGCGTAAGGGACTAATGAATAGCATAAGATTAACAAAAATACATACATACATACACTCACACTTGTGTTCCCAAATGGAGTAGGCAGAGCACACAGAACGTGACACAGACAAAAGCAGCCACTTCTAGCATAATTTTATTTTAGGTTTCAAAACAGATGGAAGAGGTATAATATTGACAGATTCCTAGCCTTTCGCCTAAAGCGTACCTAAACCTGTTTTCTTAGTGACCTCTAACGACATCCATGGAAGAAATGAAGAGGTGTATTCGATCCCGACACACCACACAGGATCCTAAACTTATTTCCTTAGTCGCCTCTTACGCCTAAAACTACTTACAAAAGAAGATAAATGATAATGCGACAGGTTTCAAGCCTGTAAAGCATACCTTATGGCATCTATGGATGGAATAGAGGGTAGATATTCTAACCCGACACCACGCGCAAAATAGTGGTATATTAGAATAATATTTTATTTTCATTTTAACAATTTTTTTCTACCATAGGACCCACTAGTAATTAAAATAACACGGATACACTAACGTATTCACATCAAGATTATCTCGACATGTTTCGGGCCCATTTCTGATCCATTTTCGGGAGCGACGATCTACGTCTACAGATAGACGCGCACTCCCGATGATGGGTCACGAATTAGCTCAAAACATGTCGAGCTAATGTCGATATAAAGACGCGAGTGTATCTGTTTTATTTCTTTAATACTGTTTACTTTTCTATACTGTGATCTGTGCGCGTTTGACTAATAATCAGTTTGCCGTTCTTTCAGTTGCAGTATTGCAACCTTGCACTACACGCAACTAGCGACTTCAAACCAAACTACTATTTTCATTGCGTGGCGGCCACAATCACTCATCAAGAAGCACTAACATTACACGCAGTGAACTAGAAAATTGATTGCACCTCAAATAGTCGCATCTAATCTTGGTAGGGTTATTAAACATTTTTGCGATCGCATTTCACATGTTTTCGGAACCAGGTATTTGCGGACACGATTGTTCGGTTTCCGTAGTTTATACGAAGAATATGAAAGTTATTTTGATTAACCATTTCAGTGGTTAGTGACACAAAGTAGGAAACCAGCGGTTTAAATTTTAATTAATGTGATGGACATTTTGACTGTACATTTATAACAAAACGAATGCGTACCAAGACTGTAAAGAAAGGCTAATTCAGATTTTATGGCGTGACTTGAATTAAAATTACTAAACGCAGCCAAGAGAAGCAAACTGAAGTGGCAATGGGTTGTTCACATGCTGCAGAACCGATATCCGTTGGGGTAGACGTGTTCTAGAGTGGAGACCGCGGCTCGGCAAGTATAGTGTAAGACGACCATGGGCAAGATGGAGCGACGATATACGCAAGGGAGTGGTTGAAAGAGAAAAAGAAACCCGAGTTGAGTAGCGCGCTATTGGATAGGTAAGCCTATACCCAGCGGAGGACGATTGTGGGCTGATGATAATGATGATGATTAAAATAATAAACAAATTACTTTAGAATGTAAAAAATATTGCTACTACTCTAGGAAATGATTCTAAAAGAATTGTGTGCCTATTTTCTCTAAAAACTGGATTTCCATAATTTTGCCTGTCTCTTAGACAGAGAATTCGTAAAATTACGTTTAAATTTTAATGAGGAATTATCGAAAATGTCAGAGAACTGTCACATTAGCACTGTTCTTAATTAAACAAAGTTAAATACAGGAGTTTCATTTTGAGAGACGAGTGGCCATGACCTTAATCATTCAGACTGTCATTTGCAAGTGCTTTAATGTTTAATTTGCGACCTCAAAATTCAATGCTACGTCTCTTTCTATCTCCTTCTTGGTCAATTTGATAGACTGAAATGGAAAGATGTTGTCCAGCCTACAGTCTCACTTCCATGAGTTGCCAATGTGACCTACGGTAGATATTGCTGTTCATATTCATTTTTTCATTGCAACCCTGTTATTTATAGGTGTTACTAGTTTTTAAAAAATGCTAGAAGTGGCCACGAAGTGTGAAATGGTCATGGTTTTCCCTATGTTGCATTTCCTGTGCTCTGCCTACCCCGTTTGGGAATACAGGCGTGATGTATGTTGCAAGCCATGCCGTGCATGTTGTATGCTAAAATGTCGTATTTGTTTATTTTTTTTACTTGGTTAGGTTAATATGGTCAAAGGAATTTTACCTTCATAGTGAGCAGACCCAGACCGCCGATTCCTACAGCACCCAAGGTCTTAGCAAACATAAGGCCTAGAAGGGCAGCCGAACCTCCGCCGCCGCCTTTGCCTCGACCGGTCACTGGAAATTTAAAAAAAACTGTAGACGTCACAGGAGACCACAGAGCTAGCAAGTTTTTCGGACAAAGAAAATACTGCCATGCAACAAAAATTCTTAACTGCCAGTATCATCGATTCCTCCATCTACTAGTACTCCTTTTTTAATATGCTGCATCTGTATGGATAGACTATAAAAATGTATTATTAATGTTTTCCATGTGGTGTCTTTATTTTTCCGCGGGTGTCATAAGAGGCGACTCCTAAGGAAACACCTAAGTTTAGATATGCTTTAAGCGGCAGGCCAGTAACTTTACCTACTTTTCACTATTATACTACCTATAGTGTGGTCATTGGGTAGTTTTGCCTGGAAAGTTTTCCGGGAGTTTTGAAAATTGGTAATATTATAGATCTTAATGTGCTCTTTCTGAATTTCTACTTTGCCACCTCATATCTTTGTCGCTAACGCCGCCATATTGGAAAAATGGCGAGTAAAATCAGTTTTTTAACAATATCTCCTGTCTGACTCATTTTACAATAAAACAGTATACTACAAAATGAAACTAGAGGAAATTTCCTACAATTTATGTCTTAGAGGTGGCAAAGTTGAAATTCGGAAAGAGCACAATCAAAATCTGTAAATTCACCAATTTTCAAAACTCCCGGAAAACTTTCGAGGTAACCCTTTTAATTCGTTTCTAATGACTGGATCACTACCTCTTTCACCTCTTTTCAAATCTAAAATTATGCTAGAAGTGGTTGCAAAGCGTGAAGTAGTCATAATCATGGTTTTGTCTATGTCACGTGCTTTTCCAAACTCATTTGAGAACATAGGCGTGATTGTATGTATGTCTGTATTAAATTTCGACAATTTTTATTTAAAAAAAAACTGTGCTATTGTCTAACATGCTTGAAGTGGCTTGGCCTCGGCGGAGAAAAAGGTTTCATGTAACAAAATGATTCTCATTGCGTTTGGTTGGCTTGAAACGCGTCTAGGGATGAGTTTTGGCTGTTATCATGTTACACAATTCCATTTTATTCAACTTTCAAGCGAGATTGCTTTCGAACTGTCAAATTAAAAGCGATCGTGATACCGCGTTACATTCGTATAATAGCTTTGCTGGACTAAACAGTAAAATTTGCAGAAACAGTCTCAATTTACAATTAACTTTTGAACAAAACGATAAGACAAATCAAAATTTGTTATTTGGCGAAACTTTAAGCGAAATGCTGTGAAATAACAATGAAGCCGTCTTGACACCTCTTTTCAAAACTATTAAGTCTTTGAATAATAGTTCACAGTTTAATATCTAAGATATTAAATCATTCAGAATTCAGTCATAATTTCAATTCAAATCTGAATTATCAAGACGTTGGTACATTTTATCAATTATCATTGAAGGACTGGGTTCAAAGGTTATCAAAGAGAAAAGCGTGTCACTTCTGTTTGATTGAGATGATGATAATTTTGTCAAATGAACGGACTATTGTGTAAAATTGGAAACTCCAGCGGTAGGACATTCTAATTGCCATGAAAAATGTAACTATTTGTGAAATAAATTGGTTATGAGAATAACGACGAATGATTTTGGAAAAAGCCAGATACAAGAAAGCCAGAAGCAAGAAAGCCAGAAGCAAGAAAGCCAGATGCAAGAAAGCCAGATGCAACAAAGCAAAGTCCTAAGACTGCACATACTGCATGTCATAGAGGGTGTAAATAAATCTCTGGTACACGTAATAATAAATCACAAGGGTAAAATATTTGGCTGTAGAATCTTCATAGTGTTTTTTTCTTTCGTCGTAAAAAAAGCTTAACCAACTATTTTTTTGTAACTCGACATGTTACGCTTTTTTACTGTTTGGCCACTGGGCACTAAGTATGCCGCTATGCTATTATAAAGTTTGAGATAATAAATACGTATGCTATATGAGTAGCTATGTATTTTTATGACTCTCACTGTGTTAATATCTTTTTTACAGACTTTACCTGCAAAGAGTATACTCGTAAGTATACCTAATCATTTTATTGATTTTTTTTCTGTCACTTTGTTAAAGGGGCAATATTGTCTAGTCACTTTTGAATTCATGTGCTCTGCCTAGCCCTCTTGGGAATACATGCGTGAGAATATGTATGTATGTATACAGGGTGGCCCATCCAAAACGGTCAGTATGGGGAAGTCCGAAACTATACGAGATACGAAGATCTCTTCTTAGGAACCATGACATCGATTTTAATAAAAATAAAAACTGCATTCATACATTTAAAAAAAAATGTGTACTCAGTCCGGGAATCGAACCCGGTTGTTTTGAAAAAAAAAACTTTTACTATTTCTATTTAGATATCGATTGTGTAGGTCTTAAGCATTAAATATGTGCAAGAAACATGATTTCTAAAATGAATAAAATGCATTGGTTTTACATGCTTTAATTTATTTTAGTAGGTGTTCAGAGTGATCACAGTTACAAACGTAGTAGGTATTGAGAAAGGCGGTGGTCACTTCGAACACCTACTAAAATAAAATCAAAGCATGTAAAAACAATGCATTTTATTAATTTTATAAATCATGTTATACACACATATTTACTGCTTAAGACCCACACAATCGATATCTAAATAGAAAGAGTTTTTTTTTTTTTCAAAACAACCGGGTTCGATTCCCGGACTGAGTACACATTTTCTTTAAATGTATGTATGCAGTTTTTCTTTTTATCAAAATCGATGTCATAGTTCCTAAGAAGAGATCTTCGTATCTCGTATAGTTTCGGACTTCCCCATACTGACCGTTTTAGATGGGCCACCCTGTATATGTCATATATATTTAAAAAAATACGCACACTTCAAGAATGCTATAGCAGTTACAAAAACAACAGACGTCAACAAGTTTCTAAACTGTCTCGAACAATAAAACTTGTAGAATAATACGTTTCAAATTCTTTAAAAACGATCCAACCAGTCGTAAACTTGCTAAATCAATGTTCTTTTTCGTGTCTATTCTTGTTAATTAATTGCTTTGCACGTAATACACGTATTGGTCGATTTAAAAACTTCGTTTACCATATCCACGCAAGATACATTGTTTTACACTATCATTACTTTTAACCTGTCTCCATCCACTCAAAAAAGTATTAAATACAAGATTCGAGTTTACCATAAGGGACCTAATCTTGTAATTATTGAGTTGAAAATACAACAACCCCATAGCAACTTAAGATCTTATGTAATGGGATGCCTAAGGTAAACACGCGACTTTTCTTGCGCAGAAATTGGAAATCTATACGATCTGTTTTTATCTCAATTCGTAGAAGAAATTCCGTGATGGGTGTATTGACACTAAATAAAATTACTTAATTGAAGCAATTGGTTTGTAATAGGTACTAGATAATAGTGGATTAGAAACTCGATGGCCAGTGATGCGGGACAAAGTATTTGTCGTCTTCTTTCAACCGTCTTATTCATCTGGACACTTTTCTGTAAAAATGGAACAATGTTTTGATACCGTCATTTAGTCATCTATTAGAGGAACAAGAGCTCTTAACAAATAGTCAAGAATAATGTCAAAGTCTGCAGCGGATTCATATAAAACCTAGCCAGATGAAAGAGATGGTTGAAACGTTCGAAAAACCACCCCTCAAAGTTTTATAAACAAATTTACTCATTTAATCTCAAAATAGCCGGGTAGCCTAGTGATGAGATTTGTGGCCTCTCACATGCAGAGGGTCGTGGGTTCAAACAGGCACTTCTGAAATTTTCGGAAGTGATGTGCGAAATCCAATATGACATTTACCAAGAGTTCGGTGAACGAAGTCGCGTACCTTTCCTTTACTTAGTCAATGGTATGGAACTCTTCGTGCGCGAGTCCGACTCGCACTTGTCTTATCGTTCATTTTAACAGCTAATGCTGGACAATGGTATGCCACTCGTAACTAACTTGCTTTAATTAGTCCTATTAAATTTGAGGTGTCCATACATTGAGGTGCTGGTAAAACCACCTTAGTATGAATATCCCAGCTAATCTTTACAATTGAATTGAACACTACATTATGTTACATTATTTCATTAACTCAGTAAAAAGCACACATTTTGTATCACCAATTTGATTACACCTTATACCAATAATTAGAAGGTCTCTTATAGCTCACAGAACCCTAAAAATCGAGGCAGCCTTCGGAAAAGGACGTTGGGTACTCGATTCTTAAGTCGACTGTTATCCGCGAGAGGTAAACTTCAAAACCACTGAACGAGTTTCTAGAGCATTTCCCTGGGGTAAGAGCTCATTAAAACCAAATTCGACGAAACTTTACTAAAACTCTCTGAATGGGAGAAATAGAAAACGTACTAGCCTTATGAAACTGTAATTCGGGCTCTTAAATTTGATCAACGCAATTTTGAGGGGTAGAATGGATCATCCGGCTCGAAGGACCAAGGGTAATTTTTTGAATTAATGTAAGTGCTTTGGTAACTTTTTTTTGGGATCCCTAGAAACTTTTGGGTATCATGATGACTTATTTGCATGCCAAAGAAAAGACTAATAGCGGTAACACTTACAAAAAGATGAAGTTTTAATATACACATAAATACATTACGCCTGAACCCCAAAATGGAGAAGGCAGAGCACAGAAAACGATACATAATCAAAACCACACTATTTCATGTTAATTAACTTTAAACTTTTAACTTTAAACTTTTAACTTTAAATTTTACATAAAAATACTGCTAATTATCAATTGCACCTGTCAAGTTTTTGGACCTGTTTTGTTCAAATAAAATCAAGATATGGAGCTATTACGTCAAAAGTAATGCTATCGTCTTAATCCAGTTGGACACAACCTTCTTCCATGGTTCAACACAACACTATCTGCAGCCTCTCTTACAACAAAAAACAAAACACCACTTTATAGTTAAGTACTTATTCTATAGCCAACTCACCAACACTCTCCTTGTAAGTCTCATCAGCAGTCTTCAACGATTCTTCAAAAACTCGACTGATCTTGTCCTTCTCGATCAAATTCGGCAACTTCACTCTGAGCTCATGTCCTTGCAGAAACTTCGCCATCCTGAACAGCGCCGAATTCTCACCAAACGACCTACCCTCATCCTCCAAAGAATTTGACACTGGTATACTAACTAACTTCACACCGTCTGCCAACTCAAAATCCCCGTCCAAAAAAGACCCGAGGGCCACCGAACAAATGACGGCTATTATGACAAGGCTTCGATACATTTTGTTCGGTCACTACCCGAGCAATAAGATAGAAAGGGAAACAGAAACTCTTATATAGTATAGAGCTTTCAAAAAATAGTATAAAACTAAAGCAATTGCTGGTGTGGGCTCGCGCGGAATAAAAAGACTCGCAGTGTCATTCTGCAATTTTATGTTACACTCTGTTTGTTGTAAATGTCAGTCGATTAGTGGGTGTTAAGGTGTAATAAACGTCACGCGACTAGGAGAATATACGTTGGATGGGGTTATGTGATAAAATGTAAAAACGATTGTGGGTCTTACACAACATTTATTGCAGTCTCTTCTGTGAATATGACAAAAGTTAAAGATTTTAGTTATTACTAGCTGTACCCGCGACTCCGTCCGCTTTTCCCCCGTTTTTTTCACATTTTCATTGTTTCCTCGCTCCTATTAGTCGGAGCATGATGTTATATTCATAGCCTAAAGCCTTCCTCCATAATAATGATGTATCCAACACATTTTTTTTTCAAATCTAACTTCCTTTTCCGTTCCTAAGATTAGCGCGTTCAAACAAACAAACAAACAAACTCTTCAGCCTTATAATATTAGTATAGATTTAAGACGCCTCCTTATTGAGTCATGAATAAAATTTCTACGTTATTTTGGGGACGAAAAAAGACAGAATTTATTTTTACATAATGTTTCTTCATATTGTTATTATATCATAGATAAATCGATATCTGAATTACAAAAATACAAGGTTTTTGTACAAAAAACAATCCTCGATCAAAATAAACCACAACCTCTTTGGTCGCCTCTTACGACATCCACGGAAGACATGGGAAGGTGTTAACCTAAAGTTTAGTTCCTTGAAAACACAATAATAATATTTAACTAACTACCTTTCTAATCAAGTCTCCTTATGCAAACCACGGGCAGTCCACTTCTCCAGTGTAGGTATGCTTTGCGTGCGAAACCTCAGGTAACAGTAGAATGAGACTATTTTAACCCTAAACATGTTCAAGATTGGACTTTCTGTACGTAATACTTATTTAGTGTAAATACTAAAAATATTAACATTTCTTAATATTCAGACAGATTTGCAGAATGACACTTTTGAAGTTCACGGGCATTGAAACCGACGAGGAAAATAACACAAAATGACCCAATAGTTTATGGTTACGTAGACTCGCTAGAAGTGACATCGTTTTCTATCATTACAGAGAATGTAGAAATTCTTATTCATATTACATTTTTTACTTTCCTGTTCCTTGTAAATGATACAAAGACATAATTTTGGCGAACATTTTTATTTTTTCTTAGATGAAAAGCTACGAATAGGGATGATGACAGGGTTAAAAATATAATATCATTCTAATTAGTCCGTAAGTTAGGTTATGGAAAAAAATGAGAAAAATATTTTTTAGTTTATCAAATAATTAAACATCGACAAAGGTACAGATCATCAAACTTCCTGAGTGGGGGCTCGTGACGTCACGTTTGAGTAAAAATCGTACTCAAACGTGACGTCACGCGAAACTTGTAGGCTCTGTATTATCGTCATTTTTCGTCTGTCAAATAAAAGAAAAATATGGGTACAATATTTTTTCGTGGTCTATCTGACGGACTAAATAGTGTTTTCTAGTCATTTAGTCTATTATCCCGAAACATATCGAGCTGTATTCTATTTTATATGATGAATGAATGAGTCTCATGGTAGTTTATTGTTCATTATTGAACTCGTACCTACTCTATGAATGTAGACCCCCAATCAGTCTTTAGAACAGCGGTTCTTAACCTTTTTGCCTGGCGACCCAAAATTCAAAAATATTAGAAGCCCGCGACCCAAGCAACCATTAAAAACAAATGAGTGATTGCAGTTTGTGTTTCGAAAAGTCCAGGGGGTCCTGCGACCCATCTCGATATGGCCCGCAACCCAAATTTGGGTCGCGACTCGAGGTTAAGAAACGATGCTTTAGAACATTCAACAACGACACATCCAGCGTCTCTATACAAATGACGTATTCGGTCGAGCATTTTCGCTGTCGCTTGCAGCAGCTGTCTCGTTCTTTTTTCCGAACAGGTGAGAGTACAGAAAGTTAAAGGGACTCAAACATCCGAACCGCAGATGTTTAATAAGTATCGGAACACTTCTATAATAAGAGTGGTCGATAATTACTTGGCCAGTTGGAGCCTTAGAAAGTGTAAAAAAAGAATCAATTGTGTGTAAGAATGATTCATGACTTTTTGACGGCCGGATAGCCCAACGGTTGACTGTGAAGCTTAAGGTCCCGGGTTCGATCCCCGGTCGGGACATCTCTGTATGATGAATACGAATGTTTGCTCTCGAGTCTTGGATGTTTATCTATACAGGGTGGTCGGAAATTGACCGTGAATATTTTAACTAAGTAGTAGTCGGATAAACGCGGGATTACTAATGTGAGTGGAGAGTAATGCGAAAGAACTAATTTAGGCTGATAGTACACATTTGAAATGTAGATAATGAAATTATACAAAGCAGGAAGAACAAAAAATAGTTCAGTTTAATAATATTTAGTTTTTAGGGTTTCGTTGCTAGAATATCGCATTGGGTTTCTAGCCTGTAATGATATCTGTATGTTTAAATAAATAAATAAATAAAATAAAAAGTAAAAGTAAGTACGTCAAAACTCGAAGTCTTTTTAAAACAATAAAGTACATTCCCTCATGGGAATACAGGTGTGATATGTATGTATGTATGTAAGTACATTACTGTTCACGAAAAGATTGAAGATCCTTTCAAACTAAACTTTTAAATGAATGAAGTATTTCCGCACATCTCAGATGGATTGATCGACGCGGCTGAATATACAGGAGGTTTTATCATCCGATTTTCGAAGTATCTTCAGATTCTCACTTTCCGTTAGAGGATTATTTATGCGCTGTACAGTCGCGAACCGGGATTGTTGAGCCACTTGCCACTGTTCGCAATTTAGACGTGTAATCAATGACCGATGTGACGGACTAGGTGTCAGCTATTGGATTAGTATTACACGACCAAGTTACAAACATAGGTAAGTGGCTCAACAATCCCTGTTCGCGATGGTACATTTGGCGTCTTGCCCACTTCAGTCACAACATTTTTTGTGTGTTAGGACAAAGTATCGCATTAATCTTGATGTTGTTTGCTTCGTTACATACGAACCTGTCGTCTAGACTGTGAGGTTAAAGGTGCGGTCGAATCACTTGATTCGTTACCCACCGCAGGACTTTGTCACAATTAATGTAAGAATGTTTTCTTTTGTATAGTACCTAATGTAATTTCATTATGACGTTAAATGTAAATAGGTTAGAAACTATGGTGGGTCAGGAATCGAGTTCGAGTAAACAAGAGGAAAAGGCTGTGACCGATTTCTTTTGAAGACCGCATAGGCCGTGGTTAGAGAATTGACTATGATGTTAGAGGTCACGGGTTCGAATTCCGGTCGAGACACACTACACAGATTTTAATTCCCAATTAGGAGAATTTTATATTAAATTTGAGGGTTATGTATAAACCTACTTTTATTATTATGTTGCTTTAGGTTCTATAACTATTCTCTGACTTATAGCAAAATATGTTTTTTTTCTTTTTCTACCATCCTTGCTTGTTCTATGTATGGTCATCATACATAATAATCAAAGTTTCAGTGCTGTATTTTCTCGGTGCAACAAAGTGAACATAGTGTCAGAATAGATGTTATCTTCCCAGCCGACTGTAGAGATTTGCCGCAGGATAGGTAGATTTCACTTTTCTACTCGGATCGATTCGCCCGATATCCGTTCAGTGGGAAGTGTTATTATGAAAATTATCAACACTTTCATTGTTTTGACCGTGGAGAGAGCTAATCGTTCGTCATTTGTGTAACTTTGTAACATAGTCTATATTATAGAGTAGATAATAGTAGTAGAGGGCGTCTTCGAAGAACGTATATCGATAAGATCGGCGATTTTCTAAAGAGAGGCCAAATTAGGAGTAGGTACCCGAAAACGTCGAGCGTGTATGATGAGACCGATGAATGTGAGCGAGGGAAGTACGTCAGAATAAGAAAGAATGGCAGGAATATTATAGTTGGACGAATTTTAACGGAAGTGTAAATTTTAACCTACCTCGATGTATTAAGGGTGAACACACTAAACTTGACTTAGGCTTTTTTCCTAACCTATACCTTTTTGTTTGAACAAATAGTTAAAATGTATAATTTATTATTTTAATATTCATACATACATACATAACGTCACGCCTCTTTCCCATAGGGGTAGGCAGAGGCTACTTTGTTCTACTCGCTACGATCCTGACATACTTCTTTTGCATCATTTTCATATTATTATATGTTTTGACAAACCATTTTTTAATGTAATGATCTGCCCCAAACTGACCCGCCTAATGGCGCGCGTAATCATCGTTATCCTGAACATATCTGGCAAGAAAAATACTTTCAGCCTTCATGTTTGTGCTTTTGACATGAGGTTGTGACGAGGTCTCACCTGAGCTGAACCTTTTTTCTTTTTTGGCCACTACTCTAAATTTTCTCTACTCTAAATAACATTTCTAAATTTTAAATTCAAAAATCTTTACGTGTTTGGGACCCTTTTGGCTTGACGCATTCAATATCCTGTCTTCAAAGAGACAACTTGTCCATCAAAAAAAAAAAAGAAAAAGAAAAAAGGTTCAGCTCAGGTAAGACCTCGTCACAAGGTTAACTATCCGTATCACTTTTGGCCCTTGAGTACCCTTTATATCCGAAATATGTACCTTGCTTGCATTTGTGTAAGTATATAATAACAATGACAATGTACTTTTTTTTAAGCTACGTATAATTATGATGTAGCGAATATTAAAAAATATACGTAAAGTTGAAATAGTCGTGGATTTATTAGCCTAATGTAGTATTTCGTGCGCTCTGCCTACCCCGTTTGGAAATACAGGTGTGATGTAAGTAGGTATGTTCAAGTAAAACTTTACCGTTGTGACCTTACAACTTGACTTTGTGACGTCATCCGAAACAAAACTCCACAGGTTGCCTAAAATACCTTTATCAAAGCAAACTTAAACTCATAAATTAATAATGTTCGTAATATCTTCATAAGACTTAAGTGCTCCATCAATTACTACGTCAAGGCAGGTGTTTACGTAAAGCTAGACTTAGAAATAGTTGAGCACTAATGGGAATATAGCGCTCAAGGTATTTTCTACCCCTGATGCAAAAAGGAGGGTGATACAATCTCACTGTGTCCTATGTAGGCAAGATACGTTAATTTGAAAGGCAGTGTCCTTAAACTTACTAAAATTAAAGAAACGTATGACTAGGTACCTTACGGCCCAGCGGTTCGACCTGTGGCCTCTCAAGCAGAGGGTCGTGGG
>BHDV01065525.1:0-58731 GCA_005406045.1 Adoxophyes honmai
TGTTCGTGGATTTTAAGGTAAGTGTTATGTCCGGTCTGTTGCTAAGGATGGTGCGGTCGGTTATTATGTCGCGGTCCCAGTAAAGTTTTGCGGTTCTGTTTTCTAAAACATTTTTAGGTTTGTATTTGTAATAGGGGGTGGATTCTGTCAGGAGATGGTGTTTCAGTGCAAGTTGTTGGTGGATGTGTTTGGCGACGTTATTGTGGCGATGTGTGTATTCCTTGAGCGCAAGGAAGCTGCATCCTCCTGTGATATGATCGATTGTTTCAGTAGTTTGGTGGCATAGTCTACATTTATCCGTTTCTATTGTTTGTTTTAAGATGTATTTCGTGTAATTTCGTGTTTTGATAGTTTGGTCTTGTATGGCTACTAGGAAGCCTTCTGTTTCACCAAAGATATTGCCTTTTGTGAGCCATGTACAGGATGCCTTTTGGTCAACGTGTTGTTGTGCCAGTTGGTGTGGGTATTTCCCGTGTAGTGCCTTGCTCTTCCACTGTTCAATTTTCTGTTCGTCTGTACAGATTTTATGTTTTGGGTGAAACTGTCTGTTACTTAACTGCAGAGGTGTTCCAGATTTTGGTAGGTTAGCTATTGCATGGTGTAGAGTACTGTTGTTAGCTTTAGTGAGGAAGTATGACCGTAAACTGTCTACTTGTGTGTAGTGTAATTTTTTTATGTCTATAAATCCGCGGCCTCCTTGATCTCTACTTAGTGTGAATCGTTGTACGGCTGAGTGAATGTGGTGAATGTTGTGTCTGTAGCAAGCTGTCCGTGTTGCGGTGTTTAGGGCGTCTAGCTCAGTGTCGGACCATTTAAGTATCCCAAATGAATATGTTAATATGGGGATAGCGTAGGTGTTGATTGCTTTTGTCTTGTTTCTGGCTGATAATTGTGTTTTGAGTATTTTGTTTAGTCTTTGCTTAAATTTGAATTTAAGTGTATTTTTTAGGTCAGTATGGTTTATTGACGTACTTTGTAGGTATCCTAAGTATTTGTAAGTGTCTTTTTCTTCCATTCTATCAATGATCCCTCCCTGTAGTTCTAATTGGTGTGGTTCAGTCTGTCTGTGATGTCCTTTGATCATACAATTAATTTTGCATTTGTCGGTTCCAAATATCATTTTAATGTCTGTACTAAATTCTTCAGTATGTTTTAGTAGCTGTTCTATGTTTTGTCTGTTTGGTGCGTAGAGTTTTATGTCGTCCATGTATAGTAGGTGTGTCAGTTTGGTGTTGTTTTGTCTGTCTATAGTGTATCCATAGTCTGTCTTATTTAAGATTCTGGAAAGGGGATTTAATGCTAGGCAGAACCACAAAGGGCTCAGTGAGTCGCCTTGGAAGATACCACGGGCTATTTTTATCAATGTTGTGGTTAGCCTCGGTCCGTCTGTCTGTATGTTTAATCTAGTAGTCCATTTGGTCATTGTGCATTGTAGGAATTCGATTAGTATTGGGTCGATTTTGTATATTTTCAAAATGTGTATTAGCCAGGAGTGTGGCACGCTGTCGAATGCTTTCTGATAATCTATGTATGCGTAGTACAGGTTCCTATGGTTTTGTTTGGCTTGGTTGTGTATCTCTGTGTCTATAACTAGTTGTTCTTTGCATCCTCTAGAACCTTTACTGCATCCTTTCTGTTCCTCTGATATTATTTTGTTTTCTGTTATGTGTGTGGTGATCTTGTGTGTGATGATGGATGTTAGTAGTTTGTAGGTTGTTGGTAAACATGTGATTGGTCTGTATTTTGCAGGATTAGTCGTGTCATTGTCTTTGGGTTTTAGATAAGTAATACCTTGTGTTAGGAATGGGGGTATGTCTTGTGGATTGTGTATGAGATGATTCAGTGCTTTAGCAATATATTCGTGTGTTGATGTGAAATATTTGAGCCAGTAATTTTGTACTTTGTCGGGGCCTGGGGCTTTCCAATTGAGGGTCTTTTTTGTAGCTTGTGTAACATCCTCTTTAGTAATAGTGATTTCTGGCATTACGTTAATGTCTCTAACCTCTTCTTCTTCTATTGCCGCCCAGGTTGCGTGTGTATTGTGTTCTGTTGGTATTGACCATATATTTTCCCAGTAATTTTGAACAATTGTGATTTCCGGTGCTTGTGTGATAGCTATATGTTCCGAATTTAGGTTTCGGTAGAATAATTTTTGATTAGTGTTAAATAGGTTATTGTCACTTTTCCTTTGGTTACTAATTCTGTATCGGCGTAGTCGTTTTGAATATGCTTGTAGTTTTTGTTTCTTATTATCTAGTTGATCTACTACTTCATCTCTGCTTTTACTGTGTAGGTTTAGTTTAATTTGTTTCCTCTGTGAAAGGTTTCCGTGTAGATACTGCGTGATCAGTCCTATATCTTTTCGTAAAGCTGTGATTTGGTTCTCTAACCTTATCTCCCACTCTTGTTTCTTTTGTTTCTTTTGTATTGTGTTATGATCTGTGTTAGATGTGCTATTGTTTCTGTTTGCTAAGTTGTGTGGTAGCTCGTTTTGTATTTCAATATTATTGTGTGTCTGTTGTTGGAGGTTATTTATGAGTGGTGTGTGATGCGGATGGTTCCTGTTACGAGTGTGCTGTTGTGTGTGTTGAGGTGCTTTCACTTTCTTGGGTTGAATGATAATTGTGGTGACTGTGACTGCTCCGCAGTATATTATTATTATATTATTATTATAAACCTGATGCCATACATGGAACTTCAACTTTGATATCGGTGCGCATTGTATTAACTTGTGTATAAATTAATTTAAACACGGATATAATATATTTAGCTGCTTTTAAATATATTTCCGTGCTACTAAAAATAAGACGCATCGGTAGTTTTCTAGATAGATCTAGTAATTTCCTGACCCGTGTCCAGTTATGGCACGTATAAACATTTACACACTACACTTCTCTCTTCGGTCAAATGTGTTAGCTCTAGCAGACATGAACGTTAAGACGGTATAGCAGTGTCCATAAAATTGAACATATTTTATCTTATTTGCACAAACATTTCCGCACACATGATTGAACGGCGGGCAAACAGGTCAGGATAAGCTACAAACGCAAAAATCTATTTTTACGCACCAATTCACAAGTACGACTATTTTGTTCATTTACACGCAATGCACGCCACTAAATTATGTTTTGTAGTTTTATTTGCATCTATTTGTGATGTTTTCTAAGCAATCCGTAACCAAGTTTGAAATTACGTTGTTCGACTGAAGGTAAGATTTATGAGTAACTAATAGGACCTAATACCCGACAGTTTTTAGTCTTGATTTAATTGCAACAGAAATAAAGGTATCGATCATGAATGAGTGCAATAAACACAAAGATAAACAGTTAAAACTGAATGTAAAAGAACCAGAAAGATTCTTCATTTTTTGTTTATTAAAACGAATACGAGTAACATGTTCTTGTTTAATTTTTAGTTCTTTTGTCTCATTGTGATGTTTTGTTTTATTTATTCTCGCACAACGAGGAAAACGGCATGAAGTAAGTACACAAAACAGTAAATAGGTCGGACGGAGTTTTGAAACTAAAAGAAAAAGCTTAGTTGGGAAATTAAACGCAGGTTTTATTTTATGACAATAAGCTTCAAGCTATAAAACAAAGTATTACTACGGCATTCATTTTGTCACATACTGGACTTACTGTTTCAATATCAACGTCACACATGAAGATTTAAACAAATAAATATAATCAATCACATAAATATAATCAATTAGAAAGACTGTGCGCTACAAGGAATTCTTCTGTATGCATAAAAAGATTCAAAATAATAAAGTCCCTTGAATTGCTCAATCGACGTATTAACCCTTTCATTACCGATCACTAAACTTGATATTCTATAGAATCTTGAAGCCGATCGCCGTCATCGGCAATAAAATGGTGTTACGTACCACTATGTTACGCTCAATTTCTATGAATGAATTAAGAAGTGTATTGTCATAGTTGTGCCGTGTCAAACAAAAAAAAACTGATCCTTTTCCCTAACAAATGTAAAGTAAAGCCAAAAAAATCGATACAACCATTCACCCGTTCCATTAACTTATTTTTAAAATATCACAAAACCGTTCATGTAATTCAAAGCACCAGTATTTTTATTCAATTAAGTCCCGCTTCAGTCCGATGTGCATTAAAATTTTCAGTTTCCAACTGAAATCTTTGCTCCGAACTAACTAATAACGGTCCAAGGAAACAGCCCGGGGTGTCGATATCCGGGTTCCTTAATACCCGGTATTTTCTTTTACGTAACTACAGAAGATGCTTTCAAGAAAAATGGTATCAATAGTGATTTTGAGTCGGAATGAAACTGATATTTCTACTTTATGCGCTGGATTTGAAAGGTTTTGTCGCTTGTTTTATAAATATGACCTCTTTCGCTCTTTGAGCTTGGGTTTGGGGTGATTTTCGTGCGAGCTCGTCCATAAAGTTTGCTAGGATTGCATGAGTTATAAAGATATGTGTTTTAACACGAATACGAGGACACTTGAAAGTACTTTGGCCGAAGATTAACCACGTGCTTATGATGTTCTGTGTGATTGAGTGTACGCAACGAACAGTTCTGAAATAGATGTAAAAAAGTGCACAAAAATCGGAAGATTACCTTTGTAAAACTTTGTAGCGAAATATTAGTGAAGCTTGTGGACTTGATATAATATGGTTTTTGGGATCTGTAAAAAAACGATATCATGATTCGTACACAAAACATTGCATTGACCAAACTTTTATCATAAACCTAGGTATTTTGGTAGAATAACGACCCTCTACCCGGACAAGCTCCTTAATTTCTACTTATTACTATGAAACTTTAAGTACTAGAAAATTAAATTTGTAATGCCTTTCACGACTCAATGTTCTAAATACAGCTCAGAACGGAAATAGTGCGGAAACAGCATTTAAGAAGGTAATCGACTGTCAGACCTCTGCCTCAGACATGCGTCGCTCTGTTCCCGACATCAATGAAACTTCCAATCGCTAACAAAAAAGGAAATTACTTTCCCTTAAAGTTTACATACGGTGTAATTGGATTTTTTGTTCTCTCTTGTTAAAGTATAGCAACTGTTTTATCGATGTCAATTTGTGTTTGAAAAACAAGTTTATTATAAAGCACCAAGTCAACGGCAAATTGAAATCTTTCCACTTAATCTCCCTTGGATTCTTTAACACGTTCACTGCGGTTTCGGGTCGAATAGACCCTATGCGTATCTAGCCTACGGTGCGGCAGGCAAATTCCTTAACTTTCCGCTGGTGCGGGACAAGTTTATACAGGTTATCGGGTGAGTAGAAGTGAGATAGTTACTGTTTTGAAATCGTCTCTTCAAGAGTAGTCAATTATTACAAAAAAACCTCATCGGATCCTTTATGCCCTATACCGACTGAAAGTAAAAAAAAACTGTCTGGTGCGGTATAGGATCTTAGTGACCCGATGCCCAATGACCCGATAACCGCACTAGATTACACGCTAATTTGTCTAGGGTTGTGCTTGTGTATAGAAAAAAAAGTTATTACACCAGTTTTAACTCATACATACTAATATAGAATATGTATAAAAAGGTGTAGGTAACTATAGCGAGAAATAGCGTCATATTACACTACTTTAAAACGAGGTTTGAAGTGGTAGAGAAAGGTTGTGATGGGGTTACTATTGTGTACCGCACTATGTAATAAAATGCCCAGATAATTTATAATCATCAACACAATAGAAAAAAAAAACTCTATAGCCATAACTTAATTGCTTATCTGAAAATATGACATCGTTCTGGCTGCTACGACGAACAACGCCGAACTTCGAGTAGCAGAGAAGCTGCTGATTAAGTTAAAAAAGACGAAACTTAATCTTGACTATGTAAAATTTTCTTTACTGTCACTGTTACAATATTACAGATACATAATTATGATATTAAATAAGCATTATTTTAATCGATATCGATGCTTTTTTGACACCCGACGGCCCTAAAATTATATCTATAGTTTTTTCGGTCAGTGCGAATATCGGGCATAAAAGACCCGACAGTTCTAAACATACATTTGAATCCTTTAGAAAGGCTCCATTTACTTACGACCTCAACTGTGTTATGAACCACTCTATGGCTCTCTGTTGCAAAGTATATTATACCGAAATTCATCATACCCATGCGAATAATGATACTTTTAGATGAGCAGGTCGAACAGGTACTTTCGACCCCCAAACGCTGTAACGGAAAGTCGTCTGTCGGATCTTATATACCCTACGACGCACCGACTGAAAGTCTTTGAATTCGCTTCCCGCAGTTAACGTGTTAATAGTGCTTTGTAAAGAGATTAGCTTGTTTCGGGTCAATTCCTGATCCATCATGGGGTGCAACGCGCTTCGATAGCAGAAGTTAGATGCGCACGACGGGCCACTGTTCTTTTTGATTGAGGAAGGCGATTGCGATTAAGAGCGTCTTGGTAAACTGCTTTCGTGTAACAAACTACTCGCCAACTGTCATTTCGATGGAGAAAAGCGATCGCTATCCAGAGTAGTAAACTACTTTCGTGTAGAAAACACTAACAGTCATTCAGCAAGTGAAACGAATTTTTAGTAAATAATTCATCCAATTGTTTTCAAACGTGCCTGGGCATAGGTTTCAACTTTCACAACTTTACGCCATACCATTTTAAAGGGAGATTGGTTTAGACCTGTCAAAATGAAAGCGATCGTGATTCCGAACGCGTTTGACAATAGCCCAGTGGTTCGTTGTTTGTCTACGCGCGGAACATCTATCCGGTCAGCCAATAAACTTGTGAAAGACAAAGAAACAAATCCTTTAAATCTCCTTGAACAGGACTGAGAGACAAACGCAAAAGTTTGTAAGAATAAGACGAGTGTTACTAGGTTGTATGATACTCTTTCACGAAAACTAGCATGTCTCAAAATAACATTAAATTTAAGGAAGACAAATTTTTAATCTATTTTTTTTTATTTGCATTGCTCCCGCGTGATAATGTTAACCAATCTCAAGACTCAGGAAGTAGAACACAACTTTAAAAAACAAAATAAATGTTTGAAATGCGCATATTTTATGGTATTTTTTTTATGTGATATCTGCATAATAAAAACCTTTACAATGCATAAATATGAATGGAGTTGAGTATAGAATTACAGTAAGTACAGCATAACGTTCTTGTATTTTTTTTTTAATTCATTATAAAAAATACCTATAAAGTGGCGGCTAAACGGAATTCAAAAAAGAATTGAGACCACGTGTTCCAAATGTGACATAATTGTAACATAAAATCTGTCCTATGATGTTAGAAATGTAATTTTAATAGTATTAACATCGATTGTATAATGTGCTCATGATCATGTCATCACAGACAGTACCTATACAGGTATTTTAATGTAATACTTGGGTCATTTGATAAGAAGATTATGATTTAGTATAGGTGGTGCCGGGTAAGAATAGCACCTCCCCCTTTCTTCCGTAGGTGTCGTAAGAGTCGACTCTGGGAAAGGGTAAGTGTATTGTGGGCGATGGGCTAGCAACCTGTCACCGTTTAACCACCTGGACGTTTACCCTGAATTTGCTAAACGTGGCACTGGATTTTTTGAATTCATGTGCTCTGCCTACCCCTCATGGGAACACAGGCGTGAGAATATGTATGTATGTATGTAAATATACTTAGAAACCCGTGTGGTGTCGGGTCTAGAATAGCACCTCTCCATTTCTTCCGTGGATGTCGTAAAAGGCGACTAAGGAAATGGGTTCAGGTATTCTTTAGGCGACAGGCTAGCAACCTGTCACTATTATATATTACCTCTTACATCTGTTTTTAAACCCAAAATGATGCTAGAAGTGGCTGCGAAGCATGAAATAGTCATAATCATGGATATGTCTATTTTACGTTTCGTGTGCTCTGCCTACCCCATTTGGGAACATAGGCGTGATTTTATGTATGTAAATATACTTAGATAAATTATTTTTTAAACCTTACCGGAGCATGATAAACAATATGCATATTCTATATTCATGGGACATGAGATGCCAAGGACCTTCGTAGGCAGCATTTGCGACGTCCAGACTCTGAAATAAAACCCTTTTATGTAAATAGGTAGACCTTTCGCATGTAAGTTGAGGTAGATTCTTGGTTTTCTAGACATTAACGGGTTACTTTGCATGGAATGCCTGGTGATAAAAAAAAAACTTTAGAGCCTTTTAGTGGCCTGAAATCAACCATAAATATTTTAACCATTAAAAAAATATTTAAAAACTCTTCAAAAACACATTAGTCAATCCTTTTGTACTTAACATTTTCAGATGACTTACGGCATCAGTCAAATCTTGTCCATATGAGCAACAGCTGTAGATGCAAATCAATATAAAAGAAGACGCCAGCAGGTTTTTGATACTCTCAGGGCTGCAGTGTACCTAAAATGTGATAATAATTAATCTAAGTGAGACATTTTTATAATACATACATACATACATATTCTCACGCCTGTGTTCCCAAGAGGAGTAGGCAGAGGACGCGAATTCGAAAATTCAGTGCCACGTTTAGCAATTTCAGGATAACTAGATGATTAAACGTGATATTGCAGTGATAGGTTGCTAGCCCATCACCCACAATACACTAACCTTTTCCCAGAGTCGACTCTTACGACACCCACGGGAAGAAAGGCGGAGGTTCTATTCTAACCCCGCACCACACGGGATTTTGAAAATAGCAGTAAAATAAAAAGCAGTATAAAATAAATCCAGGTTAAAACGATACGCAAACAAAACCACACAACTCAAATCATGGCAAATTTATTTCAAATTTGTTGCCACTAAAACAACTAAGATTGTGTGCTCTGTTGATGACGGCTGCAGTTGTTGATTGCGGTCGTCGACGCCTGTAGCTGCCGCGTGCGGTCGAGTTACAGTTAAAGTTATACTTTATGGCATGTCGTTTCTGTCTCGCTGTACATGTAGGTATAATACAAAGTGTTACTCGCGTGAAGTTGGGACTTAAGAGGATAGGAGTCGCACCACTTCTCCATACAAACGTAGTCCCCTGTTTTCTCCGTGAATAATGACATTAGAGCAAAATTTTTTTTTTACATTTCATTTGTATCTGTTGTGGCTATGCCCCTACGATTTGCTTTTATCGATATTCTAAAAAAAAATAGAAAATCGATAAAAGCAAATCGCAGGGGCATAGCCACAACAGATACAATTTAACGAAAAAAAAATTTTTGCTCTAATGTCATTATTCACGGAGAAAACAGGGGACTACGTTTGTATGGAGAAGTGGCGCGACTCCTATCCACTTAAGTGCAGCAGCGACGTAATAGATGTGGATACAGATGTAGTGAGAAACTATTTTCCTTCGTAATTTTTCGGAAAAGTTCGTTTTTATCGTACTCTCTCAAATAGCTTCAGTACCCATCTTAAAGCCGTAGGGGTAAGTCGCATCCGCAGACCAATATATATATATAGAGTGGATAATACGCAATTCAAATATTCACTATAGTATCATTATTTTCAAATTACTTATAAAAACGTTGTATAGCCATGCTAAAACCTCGAAAACGGTTGTCCTTTTAATTAATGTTTTAAAGTGGAGATAATGTTTGATTTACTAGTGACAATAAAACTAAGTTGATATTTTCAAAGTTACAGGAAGTGGTTGTAACATCTCTATATTATACAATCACATTATTCATTTTGACATTTGACACTAAACAATAAAGTTCCAAATTAATGGATATGAGAATGTCACTGATTTAATACGATCATTCATTGACAGTTCGGATGTCATCGTATTCCGATAAAGATCCGAGTTTTCCCGAAGGAAAATAGTTTCTCACTACATCTGTAGTACATATAATGTATGACAGCCCGCTCCAGTGTTACGCTGCAATATTGCACAGCGTTTGTAGGAATACGTCAAAATATATCATTTTAAGACGTGTCCTTTTGGTATTTTGCCTGTGAGCAACAGTTATTATAAAATAGGGTAAGTCTGGTTGCTTGTATTTTGTATTTTATGATTTAACTAGCTGTGCCCGCGACTCCGTTCGCGTGGAATATTGACTTTGGGTAATTTTCCCCGTTTTTTCCACATTTTGCAGTATTTCTTCGGTCCTATTAGTCGCAGCGTGATGTTATATAGCCAAAAGCCTTCCTCGATAAATGGTCTATCCAACACAAAAAGATTTTTTCAATCCGAACCAGTAGTTCCTGAGATTAGCGCGTTCAAACAAACAAACAAACAAATAAACAAACAAACTCTTCAGCTTTATTATATTATTATAGTATTATAGTATAGATATTGTTACATTTCATAACTTTGTCATTCTTCTTACCCCATTTAATGGTAAGGCACGTTAAAAATCATAATTCATTCATACCACGTCGTCAAGATAGTAAAGTTACTATCGACTTGATTTCTTAACACGGAAAAATATTACAAACACAAAGCTTCATCTTTATAATTGATCCAGGAGGGTTAATTGAAATGAAGTTGTATAAAAATAAGAAACGAACGAAAGAGCGTTAATTAGAACACTAATTAAAAGCTTCAGCACGTCGCCGGTTGATCACTTCTGGCTCTTTACCGTATCTGTTTAGGTATTTTTACAAATGTATACCATCTCCACGTGTTTTTGTATTGAAAATATGCGCTTTAAAATTATAAATCTTAATACTTTGCAACTAACTTATGAGATTTACTATGGTTTTATCACGTCTGTTACTGTAGTACCTATGTAAAAACCTAAAAAATATGCTAGAAGTGGCTACAAAACGTGAAATGTTCATGTATTTGTTTATGTAGCGTCTTGTGTGCTTTGTATACCCCATTTTGGAGTACAGGCGTAATGTATATATGTATCTAAAAATAAGTAAAAAGCCATACCTACCCTAGCAGCAAATCCAAAGAAACACATTGTCCCAGAAAAAAAAGTGAGGTGGATTAAGAAAATTGCGCCGAATGCCTCACTCAATTCCACCATCAATCTGAAAACCAAAAGGTAAAATGCAAAAGAGACATACTTTGTGAATAGGTATTACATAAATTTTGTGACGTTTAATACCAAATGCATGAAACACACTGTCACAAGTTATTATTTTTGTGTGTGTCTAATATTAAGCTATTGTAATCGATTGTGCTCCGAATCCCAAAAGAAAAATAAAAGTTTTTAATTTCGAAATTAAATACCTATAAAGAATATTTACACTTTTTTTGTGAAAAAGCTAAAATACCATGAATTATGTTTATAGAAACGTATTACGTATCATGTGACAACTAACTAAAAATGTATCTTTAACTAAATTTTACAGGAATATCATTGCAGTCCTGCTATACAGGTTCAAAGAAAAATGGTTTACTGAATTAAAATGCAACTAAAGTCGACATAATTCTCGTTTCTCGCTCACTGCATTAATTTATACAAGCGCATAAAATGTTCTTACTGCAGCAAATTTGCGTGTTTGGGTATTATTTCCTTTAATCTCCTTGAGGCCATTTTTGCATTAAAAGGTGCACTGTAATGCACAATGCTCTTAAGATCATCTTGCAGTATTACGAAAAGCATTCGAAGATGATCCATGCTGACATTCACCAGTAAAAGGTCAGACGTTATCAGAAATCCTGTGTTGTATACTGAAATATTGAACAAAATGAAAATAAGGGAATCAAGTGGTATTAGGGTTTAAGTTAAGGGTCAAGTTGAATGAAAATTTCTTAAGAGCCTCTTTTGATTCGAGCTAAACACATTCCTTTGTTTCTTAAACTTTTACTAAATGTTGAAGGGCATGACGAAAACAACAATACTTTTGAAACATTACGAGGCCTTCGAAGATCTTGACAATGTATCAGGGTAAACATAGTAAACTACAACGCATTCATTTTTGTATACTAATTAAATATTAAAGCGAATTTCGAATAAAGCCATCGACTTAAAATCGTAGATCATTGCAACGAAATAATGTAATCATTCATCGAAAATAATTAACTTTTGTTTCCACAATAAATATAGCTCGGGTATAACAGTAAATCACATCACGACGTAATAAGGCATTATTTGTTTTACAATTGCAAATGATTCACTTACAAACGCCGTAGTCGGCCATTGACACAATCCAATACAGGAAAAAGTTGTCCTCGTATTTGAATGGCAGCTTCAACTTGTAAATTGTGGCGAAAGCAAAATCGTCTTTCAAGACGAAATGTCTTACGGTGGTAGCGAATAGGGGAATGCAGAAGTACAGATGTATGAAAACAGTTAGTATTTTGTAGAAAACTGAAAATAAATACCGTAGAATTGTTGAATTGTAGAAGATCAATGACTTGGATAAGAGTAATCAATTACAAAGTAAATATTCAGAAAATCTCCACTCGTAAATTTTAATGTCTTTTTCTGATAACAGCTTTTTGCTTCTATCAACCAATTCAACGTAATCCATCATGAGCTGAAGTAGGTAATGGATATTACTAACTTACCAGAAAAAAGTTTTGTATAAAAATTCTACAAATTTTGTTTTTTTTTTCTCTGAAATTTAGAGAAGCGACTTTAAGAGTAAACTTTTTCCGTATATTTTTTTATAAATTACACGAGGCAGTTTTGACAGTATGTATCGATTAAAGTAAGTAAAGAACTTATCATTTTAGTACCTAAGTACATAATGAAATAAACTTGCATACAAGTATCGCGCCTGTATTCCCAAATGGGGTAGGCAGAGCACATGACACGCTTTTACAGTCATAAACAAAATAACACTTCTTATAGGCAATTCCAGCATACTCTAAAGTTTTTTTTGTAATAATGGCATATGTTTGGCATTTATTTAAACATCATATTTATTATTCTGACTAAAAAATAAAAATCATGAACCAAATAAACCTCAACCTCACTTTTTGCGAAAACGTCCAACTATAATAATATTTCGTTATTTCTCCTATGGCAACACGCGAATCGGAGACATTTGAAGATTTTTCGATTTGCCGCTTCACACGCGGGTAGCGCGATTGATTGACTCCATGATTCGTCGACGTTACGTTTTCCATTTATATGAAGATCTCACCATCTCGAGGCGAGGGAACGAACCGTCTTTCTTTTGCGACACGCCTACGCTGCGTCTTCGTTAATTAGTTATTGTTCTATATTTCTCACTGATGTCGGGTGTAGAATAACATCTATCCATTTCTTCGTAGATTTCGTTATTAGTATTAGCTCCTTGAACTATCGACGTTTTATTATAATCCACCATCAAAAATCCTCCGTACGGGACGATATTATTACCTATTCGCGAATAGTGCGTCAAGCGGTTATAACCAAAAAACATAGAGAGAGGTGGATTTTTCATGAAATCCTGTTAAAATTAAATGTCATCCTTATCCTTTATCCTCGACGCACTACTCGCGAATAGGTAATAATATCGTCCTGTAGAGAGGATTTTCGGATTATAAAGCTCTATCTATATTTCCGTTTGGTGCCGGGTTAGAATAGCACCTCCCCCTTTCTCCCTGTGGGTATCGTAAGAGATCGACTCTGGGAAAGGGTTAGTATATTCCGGGCGATGGGCTAGCAAACTGTCACTGCAATATCACGTTTAAACATCTGATTACCCTGAAATTGCTAAACGTGGCACTGTATTTTTTAATTCATGTGCTATGCCTACCCCTCTTGGGAATACAGGCGTGATAATTATGTATGTATGTAAGTTCTATCCCAAGGCTGGCCAAACCCAGGCCCGCGGGCCTGCCAAGGCATTTGAATTGGCCCGCCCAGCGCATTCGGCCGGCAGGCTAGCGGAGCGCGGTGGCAGCGCTTTCACATGATTGCTCGCCATGAAAAATACTTGTGGCCCGCCATCGCCACAGTTTTAAAAAATTTGGACCACCTGGAAAATCTATTGGCCAGCCTTGTTCTATCCAATGGTTTGGCCTTGACTCCAGAAAATGTTCAATTATGACAGTTATGGTAACTTGACGATTTGAAACGTTCTACGGTGAATCAGAGATCAAATAGTTTGATCTTACTTACGTGATATCCATTTATGAATAGAGTGAGCTGATTTATACTTGATCTCCATCATTTCTGGACGCAGCTTATTTTCAGAACACCAGAGTGATCCTATTTTCAGGATAAGCTTTTGAATTCGTTTTCTGTTCGCGAAAATTTGAGCGTAGAGGACAGTCACTGAAAGACCATGTGTTAACTAGTTAATTAAAAGTACTACTTGTCCATGTGGCGTCAGGGTAGAATGAAACCTCTACAATAGTAACAGATTGCAGGCCTGATGTTTAAAGTAAGCCTAAACCTATTTTTAACCGACTTCAAAAAAAGGAGGAGGTTCTCAATTCGTCGGGATATTTTTTTTTACTGCCAGACGTAAATTAGTAGCCTCTTTCGCCTTTTACGGAAGAAATGAAGAAGTGTCACTCTATTCCGACACCACACAGATTTTAGTCTATTTCGAAAAAATCTAGAGCAAAGTACAACAACAGAACTATCACGGTAGCATAGAGGAGAATAAACTTTGACAAATTTTAATGATATCTTAATAAATTAGTAAACCTTGCCAAAGAACGAGGGTTGCTGATAAGTCCCCAGAAAGCTGGACCATATCAGCTCCTTCCGCTATCCTCTCGAGCACACCACCCGTATGGCTTATCACAGCTAAGACATAGACCACAAACTGCAACACAGACAGACTTCCCCACCACGACATCTCGTCCAAAACATCAATAAGGTTGTTTCTAAAATACTTCAAAACTATAACGTAACTGCCTCGGAACGTAGGTTCGAAATTCAAAAATTCTGCCATGGCTGCGTTTCAAATGATACTGGCAGCCAGCACGTTTATTTATATAGGAAAGTTGTTTTATTTATTTAGAGTGCTCAACATGTCAACCCAGCGTGCTTTGTAAACGGGTTCTGCAGTGAAATTTAAATTTAGGTATGCAAATAACGCAGTGGCATGTCGATTAGGGATAAAGCCGGGATTTTGCCCGAAAAGGAAACAAAACAGTGGAAATCAGGTTGACAAGTAACAGGCACTGGATTAATATTTCATGCGGATATTTTTTCGGAAACAACAAAGTTGTGATGCTCGTTTTAAATCTAATTATTAAAACATCCTCTCTTTCTGAAACGGTTTTTCGTATGTGATCTTTTTTTCTTCATTGAAAGTACATAAAATATGTTCTAACATACATACATCACGCCTGTATTCCCGAATGGGTAGGCAGAGGCACACGAAGGGCTACATAGGCAAAACCATGACTTTTCACGTTTCGTGACATCTCGCATAATTTTATGGTTTCAAGTTTACAAGTTATCATAGTGACAGGTTGCTAGTCTGTCGCCTAAAACATGCCGTACGCTATTTCCTTAGTCTTATGGCATCGACGGAAGAAAGGGAGAGGCGTTATTCTAAACCCGACACCACACCGGTGAAATAAAAAAACATATTTTGTAATTAAATTTCTTGTGTTTGACTAAGCAACTGCGAACAACCAGGTTGTTAGTATAGAAAGAAAATCTTTTCCTATCAAAGAAAGCCAGCATCCAGCGAGTGAGTTGCCTCACAAAATAAATTTCTTTTCACACAGCAAATTAACACCGCATCCGTGCCCCAAATCAGTAGTGCCTTCGCTGCGGAAATTAGTTTAATTTAACTCGTACATCTGCTCTGCTTGCTTGTTTTAACGATGATGTGACTTGCGGTCTCATTTTGACTTGAATTTTGTTAAGATTGCGTGCATACATACATAAATATCACGCCTTATAACAAAATGGGCAGATAACCACTCGCTTTTTAGAGGTAGCTTGCGTAGGGGAACAAACCTACGCCATGAGATGCTCCGTAGTATTGAATGCAAGAGTTTTTATTCTGTATGGAGTATTAAAAAGAGTTATTCTCCAAAAAGAGTTGCTTTTATGTTGTTGTTGTTGTTTTAGATAGGGTTTCGATGCGATAACGCTTGCATGTTCCTAATTTTAAAAGGTTTCTAGTCATAATGCTGGTTTTGAAGGATCTCTAATAGTCGTAAGGTATGAAATGTGGACATGGAACCTAATGATATGGTGATAGACGTACGAATTTTGCTTCATATGATTCTTATTGAAAATTCATAGCAGTAAAGCGATTATATATTTATAGACGAATATAACTCATGAAAAATACGCTGCACAATCAACTGTTTTTTTTCGCACACATATAACACGCCTGTATTCCCACACAAAACGCAGAAACATACATATTTCAGGTTTCGTAACCAAAGCTTAGCTTAGCTCTTAGCTCTTACCTTATTTTACATTTTAAGTTATGATCGAGTTACAACAGATTTTGTAAGTGTTTGACGACAATCAACATATATGTATACATAGATTATACATACACAATATATTATACATACATATACATCAACATAATCTAAGTAAACTTATTTCCTTAGTCGTCTCTTACAACTTTCATGGTAGAAATGGAGAAAAAATATAATAAAAATCTTTATTCAACAATAACAGTTGTTACGTGCATATTGTGCATCATAACAAGCCTTAAATCGTCGCCCCCGGGGAATAAAATGGTAATAGGAAAAAGTAAATTTTACAGGAAAAATAAAAAACCGATTTTACTCTATATCTTTAGTTCTACAAAGAATTCATCAACGAGTTATATATCAAATTAATGGAGATTTTATGGGCGTGTGTATGTCATAATTCATTTATTTTTACCTATCTTAATTTATTTGTTATAAGCCGAAATATACATTACCGAAAATATGTGCTTGAAATATTTCCGTAATAAACGGTTACCATCTTATTCGTGCAAATCACTGACAACTAAAGCTATCGTAATATGGCGTTGCCATTCTACTCAGTGACTTTTCCAACAACTGCCGTGTATAGTAATTGGTTATTACGATTTTATTCCCGTAAACTTTTTCTATGGTAATAAACGTTAAAGGCACAGTACAATTTTGTTCAGGGAAAAAACCAGTGGCGGTTATAACAGTTACAGACTATTATGGAAAAAAATAGACAAATAGAGAAGCAGTAATATTTTAGTTATTTCTTTATTTTGTATTAAAAATAAGTCTTAGGTTATCGTAGGACATCATAAAAATTAGCCATTTATTAACTCTTCTTATCTTGCCTTTGCTTATACCTTTTAATTGCAGTACACGTTTAAAAAAAAAACATTTAAACCAGTCAGAGATCTGAGCATACAAAATAATAATTTACATACATACACCGCGCTTGTATTCCTATAGGGAGAATTCAGAGCACTTGAAACGTGTCGTTACATAATAATTTAACATTTATAACAAAGTAACGTACAAATTGATCTACTAATAAAGTAAAAAAATGTTTCAAAAATTATTAAATTTGTATCTAAGTATGCAATAATAGGAATCTCCTGTTAAAGAATCTATATCAGACGGATAGGGGATTTATGGAGGTTGTAATAGTTTTTCAGTGTGGCTTGGGTGCTCCGGGGATGCATGGGTGTCAGCATTCGGGGCCTTGGGAGCGGGGGTCGGAACCGTGTGGGCCTGCTTCGGTTCCATACATTGATTGGAGTTATCGGGGACGGATTTGTTCTTGCGTAGTCTCTTGCATAAGGCCTCGGTGTCTAATCTTACTATGGCAATAGCAACATTGTGGTCGTGTTTCGAATGTGCTAATTGGGATAGTCGGTGTTGGATACGCGCAATTCCTACATTTGAACCGTTTGACTTTGGTACCGTTTGCATCGGTCAACCAGTTTTTGCCAGTGGTTGGATCTTTTATATCGTGGGAGTCTGTGTGTTCCATTCCTTTAGCTGAATGCTTGTGTGTCCAGTTGCTTTGGCATTTGTGGCTGTGCTGTGCATCTATTCTGACGTGTAGAGAGCTTCATTTTCAGCGCTTTTTCCGTGCTGGGATGCATTGGGTCGCCTTTGCTTTCGATATGCCCTATTTCGGAAAGTCTGTGTGTGGTTTCTGTTCTAAGTTGTTTAGTAGCGTGCAGATTTGTCGCGAGTGCATTTTTATTTTGACCGGAAGATCCATCAAAGTGGAGAGATGTATTCCTTTGATATACAACATGCATAAAAATTATAGCAATGAAATGTAGCAGTGCTAATATGCCAAGAGAAATAGTAAGAAATCTTTTTGTTCTGATGAATATTCTGGTAAAAGTGGGGGTGGATGCGTGTTCGCGTTGTATCTGCGTGCTATGGAGTGGTTTGGAATGGAAGTCGCTCACAGATTCTTTGAAGCGGGGCGTGGCGGGGGGCGTGGGTAGCTCAGTGCATCCTGGCATGAAGAGAACGTTGGGGATGGGTTTTCTGTACGCTAAACCAGATATGCGGTGCGGTCACGGTTGCCAAAAAGGCTTGACACAGGTGTTCGGTTGGGGGATTGAGGCGGACGGTTGCGGTATGTGGATCTGATTACTGGTGATGGTGAGGGTTGGTTGACTGATGCTGTTGGTCCTAGTTGGTGCATCTGGGGTGTGATTGCGATGGTGCCATGTTAACATTAAGCGCCGGGGTTTCGTGTGGAAGATCGCATAGGAGGAAATCTATCCCTGATACTTCCAATCGATGTATGGGGTTAAGACGGGCCTGTGCGAGCCCAATTCCTGTTTCTAGGGCTTTGCACGTCCATTTTTATGCATCTTTTTGGTACTCAAGCTGTGTCGAGGGGCTGTCATGACCTCTTCAGGTCCCTTATCTGTCAAGCTGACGACGTGGAAATTGTAAAAAAATACTAGATTTACGTTTAACAAACCCGATTCAACATGCCTTTGCAAAATCATAATTATTTTTATAAGCAAATATACACACGTAATCCCATATACTTCATTAATAACACCGTGACTCGAAAGATAAGGAGTACGAGTATACCTAGCTGAGAAAACATAACATCTGACTTTGTTCTGGTTCAGCATTTGTTTGAACTGCAATATTCTCAGTTTTACCAAACAGATTTTTTTTATTTTTATTATAGATCGTATATCTCCGGCATCACTATCTGTAAATAAAAATAATAGTTTTATCCCCTTTACTACTCGTGACTGGATTAGGAATAATATTCAAATAGTAATAGGTATGTAGATAGATACTAACCATCATCACTAGGTTCATTCCCCATTTTAAATATTCGTCTGACACGAGTACTGATTAAAAACCTTTTGTTTCTTATAAATTTTGTTGTCACTGAAACCAAGACTTGTCAGGAGCGCAAGACTTCATGATACTGTAAGGGATCATGTTGTATTAAAATATTGAGTTTTTGGTATAGTTTCATTGTGTTACCTAATTTAATTAATAGTTAAAATTAATGAAATAACCATGACCGCCATACTTAACAACTTTTATTTTTTTCGTAAACGACTAAAAAGATTGTCAACTCTTTTTTTCTTTACGACAGTAATATGGTATCAATATGTTAAATAACATAAACAAATACTTTTTGTACAGTTACAAGCACTTACTCAAAGTGTTACTATAAAATTTCACCGGAATAAAATGGTAAAAGTCATTACGAAAAACTGCGAATCATTTCGTAACAGTCATAAGTATCGCAACCATACTTTACCGAATTTTGCTTCATAGTTTCGCTACTCTAATGCGTACTTACGGTATTATTGGCGAAAAAAAATGAGAAGAAATTTCCGAGGAATAAAAATTATTTATCGTATATCTTCGTCAAAACGGCTAGGAAAGATATGGAAAAAATTGACCAGATGCATTACGTTACGTAGAAGCCGAAAATGCAAAAACAATAAAACTACGGTAACATGCTATTACGATTTTATTCCCCGGGGGCGACGAAATGATTTATTGCAAAATTAAGCATGCCACGTTAAGTATAATTTAAAAAAGTATTCTGTTAAAAAAGTGTCGCACTTGAAAAGTAAGTCAAATTGTTTTGTTTTCAATTGTTGCTGACCTACACTATAATTTTAGTGCAAGCTTACACGTTGCAATTTTTCTTGCAAATAACATGTAATTTAAGTGAAGTCTGAAAGTAATACAAAAGCACCTAATAATACTCATTCAATAATAATACAATAATAAAATGCGTTCGGTATTTGTTAGAATAGTAATTTCATAACAAACGGCACTGTCGAAAATTCGATTTATTACTTTCGTTTATAAACTTTGTCTGTATTGTTTTCTCTTTATCACATTTCGTTTCCATTTGGGAACATAGGCGTGATTGTACGTACGGATGTTTATAAAAAAAACTAACTCTCAACACTCACAGCAAGAGAGAAACATATCACACAAAATTTCTTACATTTTGTTACTCATAAAAGAGATTTTAAACTCTGCGGCTGAAAATATTGCCACCTTAAATTTCCAGACAGATATTACCTTTAAAACGTTAACTTAAGTGTGGGATAACGCGACGGCCACAATTTGGGAGATCCGAAGGTAAAAAGAGTAGTAAAGGTATCGTATTCCAAGAATTCCAACCACCTTTTTGGTAGACTCATTGTTACTCTGAATTTAATTTTGTCATCATAATTCGATTAATAATGAAAGAAAATAAAATATATTAGTTATGACTTTACGTCACATAAAAATACGACTAGGTATACCTAATTAAGTTTACGGTGCCTTACCTATCTCCTTATTCACTTCTAACACCATCAACAGATGAAATAAAGAAATGTAATTCTACACATTTAATTACAGTTCACAAATACAGAAACGTCAATCAATATTCGAATCAACCGGCTCGTGAGTCGGACAGACCGGGCCACCTAAAATGCAGAAAGGGTGAAAGGAAATTGAAAATGGAGCTGTGGAATATAACTCCATTACTAAGGAAATGAGCTACGTGAGTACGTGCAGCAGCCATTTTGGTATTTTTACCTTAGAAACCTTCGGATGAAAGGTTAATTAGAAATGGTTCTATGGAGCTCGTGTTTACAGGAAATTAATGTGATGGCTGTTTGAGTGTTTGAGAATGGCTTTTGAATGTTTACTAGGTTAAACATAAAGCTATTCCGGTCTCACTTGTAGTGAAATAAAATGGGTACATTCATCTTTATCAAGACTAGCTCGACATGTTTCGAGCCAATCGTGATCCATCCTAGGGAGGAATGCGCCACGCGGTTAGGGAGTTAGCCCGAAATGACAGGCTAATCTCAATGAAAAGACTACATAGGTGTACAGTAACGAACCGGGCTTGTTGAGCCACTTGCCACTGCTCGCAATTTAGACGTGTAATCAATGACCGATGATACCGACTAGCTGTTAGCTATTGGATTAGTATTACACGACTAAGTTACAAACATAGGTAAGTGGCTCAACTCGCTATGGTACGTGTGGGAGAAAAATCGGTTCTGTTGATAGGAAATGGAAATCAGGTGACAATTGTAAAAAAAAAACAATAGAGATGTAAGACAGGAGTCAGGTGACTGGTGTTTTCTTTGGTAAAATCTGATTCTTTATTTTGTAAGTTATTTTATTGATGGGTAGGCAGCACACGAAATCTTACATAGATAAAACCTTGACTGTTTCAAGACGTCGCCACTTCTAGCATATTTTTTTAAATTTAAAGCTGGTGGGTAAAGCGGTGACAGGTTGCTAGCCTGTCATCTAAAATATACTTTAACCGGTTTCTTAGTGACCTTACTCGACATCCACAAAAAAAAAATGGAAAAGTGTTATTCTAAACCTAACACCACAATACATCGTATTAAGTGATATCTATTTAAAGTCACTACACCCGTGTGGTGCCGGGTTAGAATAGCACCTCCCCCTTTCTTCCCGTGGGTGTCGTAAGAGTCGACTCTGGGAAAGGGTTAGTGTATTGTGGGCGATGGGCTAGCAACCTGTCACTGCAATATAACATTTAACCATCTGGTTACCCTGAAATTGCTAAACGTGGCACTGGATTTTTGAATTCATGTGCTCTGCCTACCCCTCTTGGGAATACGGGCGTGAGAATATATATGTATGTATGTATGTATGTATGTATGTATGTATGTATGTATGTATTTAAAGTCACATAATCCTACGAGCTTAAGTGACAAGTTACCTCAAGCACCTATTTCGAGTAAATATTTGAAGCACATCTATATTTAGCCAAACTCTCCACAAACTTCCTAATTCTCCAAGTAAAGTGAAACAATAAGACAGCGGCGTAGGCGCATAGTTCCACTATTGATAGGGGCCATAATATTAATCTATCCCTTAGTAACCACTGGCCTTGTAGTAACAGATCGCCCTAAATGAGAAAACTTCGATGGCCTCCTGAAACAATGCCAACAGCAACACCGGGCAGAGGTTTTTCAGGTCAAGCCAAGTTTTTAAGAATCGATCGTGGTATTGACTTTTTGAACGTGATTCGAAGTCACAAGTGTTGGGCCCTTATTGAAAGTGAAACTTTTAAAGTGGTACGTTTTTTGACCTGGGCTCCTGTCAGTTTCAAAAAGCGTCACTGTCCAGCAAAGAAAGTGTACATACAAACATCATTCTGCAGCCTGTATTCTCAAACGATAGGCAGAGACACGAAACGCAACTAGACAGTTATGACGATCACACGTTCCATCGCCCAAAATATACTTACGATACGGAAAATATCCCTAGTGACCTCTCACGACATCCACGGAAGAAATGGAGTGGTGTCATTCGTCTGGCACCTCGCGGGTTAACAAAGTAAGTCTTTATTTAGAAATAATTTAACTCAGACAATCTATCATAATAACGCCGTGTGGTGTCGGGTTTATATTTCATTATAATTTTTAATATAAAATACATACATACATACACATTTCTTTCTCTCGACGTCCACGTTCTTTAGGTGATAGGCTAGTCACCTGACACTGTCATTACGTATTTCATCTAGGTATTTTTAAACCTAAAATTGTGCTAAGATTTTCTGAAAATTGAGAAAATCATTTGCTCTGTCTATCTCATTTCGGGAATTCTGGCATATTGTATTATAATAATCTCGCCTATGTTCCCAAATAGGGTAGGCAGAGCACACGAAATTCGACATAGTACAAAACCTTGACTATTGCACGGATAAGCCACTTCTAGTATGCTAGTATCTAATTTAAGATAAAAAACAGACGGTAGAAGTATAATAGTGACAGGTTACTAGCCTGTCCCCTAAAACCTACCAAAATTTATTTCCTTACTCGTCTCTTAGGACATCCACGGAAGAAGTGAAAAGGCTTAGATTATGTTATCTTAATCCTGTACTGTTTTAAATAAACATAAGATATGCGGAGATTTCAGCAAAAACATGAATACACCACTAAATCAAATTAGGTATACAGCAATAAGAAAATTGAAAAAAATATGTATAATTTTTATTTTTTTGGAGCGACTGCACATTTGCGCGATTAACAAATTATAGAAAAAAAAAGAGATAATTTCAATAAGTTATTTTATACTCGTAGGTATAGGTACCTACGTATTTGGTATTCGATGCCAATATACGCCTTGAAAATAATACTCTATGTCGAATGGCGTCTTAACCCGACACACGCTGTTAACTAACAATAATAACTAACAATAATACACTATTATCAGTTTGCAAATACAATTTAGCACCTAATAGTTGGAACACTATTGATGTTAAGACTTGGTGTCAACAGTGCGGAGCGCCAACTCCCCTTGCGGCGGCGGCAGACCGCAGTGGTCACGACATGGCCGAGAGCCGCCACATGCTTCGAAATGCTATACACATAGTATAAGGATAACAATATCAAAAGCACTCCAGTGTGTGACCGATTAAGGGAGTATGCATGCAATTTAAATAGGTTACTTTTTTGTAACGGGTTGTAGAGTACCTTTGGTTTGCAAGGCTGTCAAGCAAAATAGCCCATAAATGTTTTGTGTCAGCTTGTTAATAAAATTATTGATACCATTGGATCTGTAACTTAGGTACTAAAGTAAGGCCAACCAGACGAGATAAAGAATGTAAACAAAGTTTTAGAGGTTGACACCATAACTGCATACGAGTGATAAGGATAGAGATAATAATCTGACTACCGCCACGTAACTCAGTAACGGTACTATTGTTTATGTTTATTATCTCGTCTGGTTGGCCTTACTTTAGTAAAGATTTTTTTTATTGTACTGAGTCTTGGTTAGTAAGGAGAAAGCTTTTTTAATAAGTACCTACTTATCATAAATATTTTTAATTAGGCTATAGTCACGTACATAAACGAATACAGCTAAATATAAATAAACAAAACTCTATTTTGTCATAAGAGCAAACTCGATAATTGCAAAACAATTTTGCCAAATACATGTTAGAGTCTATGACAATCAAAGAGATCTTTAGCGGTTAGGAGTCAAAGTTAATTCAAGCAGATACAAATGTTTTGAACTAAAGTATCGATGGCCCGACTTACAAACTTGGAGACGGGTTGACAAGAGTGACTAAAGTAAACGAAGCGGAGAAAGCGTGGGCGGCCTCCGTTCCACCGTGAAATCCTATTTAAAAACTAAAAGAGTTAATCTAAGTAGTATGTGTCCTTGAGATTGGATCTTGTAAACTTCATACATACATACAATCACGCCTGTGTTCCTAAATAGGGTAGACAGAGCAGACGAAACGTGACATAGACAAAACCATGATTATGACTGTTTCACGCTTCGCAGCCACTTCTATAATTTTAGGTTTGAAAATAGATGGAAGAGGAAATATGGATGTAGATATTTAGATTAAAATTTAATTGAATATTCAAATAATTCTAGAACTATGTTTGTTTCAGAGATTTCTAGAAATCAGGAGAACATTCTTTCGATCCCTGCCTTGCAATACAGACATTGTTGTAAACTTTACTACTGTTTTTTTCTATAAATTCATTCCTCTGTAAGTAACCTAACCTAGTCAAATTAATTGATTAAATTGAGTTTCGAGGTACTTCGTGTGTTATTATTAACGTCGGTGGCTACCAAAACTTTTCTGCAACAAAATTGTAACAGTTTTACTTATCGCACTATGTTATAGTGATCGGGGGGCACGGTAGTGCCCCCACCAAGTCATTAATTTTACTATTCAGTCGAGTCACAGCGCTGTAATGTATCGTGGTTACATATGGAGCCCATTTAAAGGTCCGTGTGCTTATTCTAGGCCTGTGGTTAGCGCCAGACCACCTGTGGGCAGCTGGCAACGGTGTGGAAGACGACAAATATTCGATAGATCATCGCACGAAAACTCAGTACCTAGTTTTTTTCTTTTATGTAACAAACTAAATTTCATCGAGGCGTCAAAAGTAGCTGTCGTATTGTATGGGAAATGTGACAGCTCGATGTCGAGTTCGACGAAGAATTTATGGTTAAGTTGGAGTTCCCGTGTGGTGCCGGGTTAGAATAGCACCACCCCCTTTCTTCCCGTGGGTGTCGTAAGAGTCGACTCTGGGAAAGGGTTAGTGTATTGTGGGCGATGGGCTAGCAACCTGTCACTGCAACATCACGTTTAACCATCTGGTTACCCTGATATTGCTAAACGTGGCACTGGATTTTTGAATTCACGTGCTCTGCCTACCCCTCTTGGGAATACAGGCGTGAGAATATGTATGTATGTATGTGGAATATAAAACCGCTAGTTTAGACTGCGGTGGTTGGGAAGTCCGTTTGTTTTAAGACTTGAATTTTAACTGCTAAAACCTAACACATTTCTAAGTAATCACAAGGCATCGCTGCAAATACTGACACCTTTTCTATTGAAACCTAACCTTTGGATTCCAGAGTAAAAATTAAAATTTATCCATTGAATTTCTAATCTTAAAATAACCTCAAGTCATGACCGATAAAATGGTGTCCTGCCCATTGTATCGACGAAGCCTATTGCGGTATGGTTAAAAAAACTATCCCACCGGGTGAAATCAGAATGGTGTTACAATGTAAAATAAGTGACTCTTACTCAGCTAATGTTGGACAATGGAATGCTCATTTGTTTCAATTAGCCTTAATAAATTTGAGATGTCCATTCATTGAGGTCGCGGTTTCATTGCAGGGTAGTATGAATATCCTAAATTTGATCAGGCTGATTTTAATAATTCAGTTAATGCATTACGTTGTGTTGCATTTAACTGAGTAAGTAGTATTAATTTTGAATTCTCAATTTGTTTTCACTCTGCATAGTACCCAAAATCTAATTTGGCGAGATTTTAGGTATTTTCTCCATGGAAAAACGACAAGCGAACTAACCCCCACGACCCAAAATCTTGCCACGATAATGCCTGACTGTACTTTTTTTCACTTACCCGAAAATTCCGGTTAGGTACAGTCAAGGAAATTGATTACTGTGCCACTTTGTACCTTTTCACAAGAAATGTCACTGTGACATACCATACTTTCTACTAATCAAAGCAATACGAAATTCACTATGAAAAAGTTCAAAGTGGCACAGGTATCAGTTTCCTTGGCTGTACGCTTACGGAAGGCCGTAACATCTCTACTTGTATCAAAACAGCATGTTAATTCACACGATACATGATAGTACCGTGCTGGTTATCAATTTCGTTTAAGCTCCGCCTGATTGACGCCATTGTTGGCGCGTGACGTAGGCGTGCGACATGAATTACTGCCTGAATAGAATTTAATTCGTATGAAAGAGTTCGGGGAGCGAGATGCTAACCAGAGATCGTTGGGTTTTTGGACAGTGAGTTAAATGGAATCGTTGCTTTGTATTGTAATACAGGGTGGCCAGAAATTGACCGTAAACATTTAAACCAGAAAATAATGTAAATATTTCAACACAAAAAAACACGAGTCTTCCCACCGTAAATAATTATTTTATTTGATTTCTTGTATTTGTTGTTATAGCGGCAATAGAAATAGGTAATCTGCGAAAATTCCAACAAGCTAGCACGTTTTGTGAGATAAAGTCCGGTTACAGACGGACAGTTAATAGGGTCCCGTAAAAACTCGTCTATAAATTTTCGTGATGTAATCAAACTTATTCTTCCATTTATAGGCACGGCAACAGCTTCTTATCCCAGTACGTTCTAAAATGGAAGCACTTATTCAAAACTAAAGAACAGGCGTCTATTTGCGTTCAAAGCTTTCAAACATTATAAGGACGAAGTCGTGTTCCAGATTTAAATATGATTCCCTCGCATCAGAACGCCTCGGGCTGGATTGGATACGTTTTTATTCCAATGGACAAACCGTGACACGAAAATAATAATTTGAACTGTCAGTTGGTGCCTCCAAGGCGATCCCTTGTCAAAGGTGCCGCGCGGGGACCCGCTTGGCTAACGTAGTTTCTGGTTCACCAGATTGCACATAATAATTGTAGGCAGAGGCGATAACGTTAAATTAGTGATGGGTAAACAAGTCTGAATTCTATAACGAAATATAGAAATAATATAATTACAATTATGATCCTTTTTTGACGTGACAACGTCTTAAATTAGGTTGCGGCTGGGAGTCACTTATGAAAAAGTGTAACGCTCGGTAACGTTACGATGACGTCACCGAACGAGAGAGAGGCCCGCAGTGTTAAGGAGGTGGCGCTTCGATAGTGCGAAGCCTCTATGGTATCATGTGAGACGTCAAACGCAGACATGGACAGCTGTCACGATTGGGAGTTGACGTGACAACGTCTTAAATCAATAAATATTCTACCGAGAAAAAGACGTTGTCACGTAAAATCTTCGCCCGTAAAACCGACTTTACAGGCAACCATTTTTTTTTTCGAGTGGTATCGGATTTAACACCTCTCAGTTTGCATAGATTTATATTTATTTGTATAAATTGCGAGTTAGCCACGACTGAAATTTAGGTTATGGTGGTCTTTAGACGACAGGCTTGCAACCAGCTGCTATTGTACCTCTTGACTTGAGAACTAGAAATATGCTAGAAGGGGATACAAAGCTTTAATTTAAGAAGGATTTAATCACAGTATTATAAAATTAAGCTGTGGTTCATTTTTAGTTGAGCTCGTATCAATACACTCAAGCGTACAAAACAAAAATCTCTTACAATTCCTCCAAACAGCGAAATGTCAATTCCACAGTTACATAGTAAGGAATAAACGCGTATTTTTTTTATTAAATGCCACGATACATCTCTTGGGAAAAAAAATGGAGTCAACCGTTTGTGTCAATAAAGTTTTAGGCATTCATTTGTCATTAATTCACCTAACGAACTTCGACCGGCCTAAAACTTTATTAATACCTAACACTGTAACCACAAAGACTAAAATGTAACAAAAAGTCTAACGTGAAGTTCTCTCCATTATCGACTGGATCGGTCCTGCACCATGCAGACATAGAGAATAATTAATCCATCCTCTGAAGTCTCTTCGTTAGTTGAATTATCAGTTCTGCCTTTTGCAACAGGTGTGCTATGCATAGTAACTTACCTGTATAAGTTTAATATACATAAAACCGGCCAAGTGCGAGTCGGACTCGTGTTCGAAGGGTTCCGTGCCGAAAACTGCAAAAAAACACGTTTTTTGTATGGGAGCCTTCGTTAAATACCTTAGTTATTTACTTTTTAAGTAGATATAATTACAACTAAATATTCTGTGAATATTTTAAGTCCCTACCTGTTACCGTTATCCCATCAAAAACATTCTGTAAAAAATCTACCCAAGTCTCGTTGAAGCTGCTTGTTTATCTCTAAAAAGTAATGAAATCTAGACATAGTTGTGCCAAGTCTAAGGTTCCTTACTGCGATTTCTTTATTATTATAGTTAAAGTTGTGTGCCTTGGCCATTGAACATTTTTTATACGTTAGTGGGTACAAGTCAATTTTGTTAACATGTAATGTTGCAACTACCTTGTTTGTTACGCGAGATAATAGCCCATACTGGTAAGGGTAATTGGTATAAAGTGTTCAACGGCCAAGTCACACAACATTAACTATAATAATAAAGAAATCGCAGTAAGGAACCTTAGACTTGGCACAACTATGTCTAGATTTCATTACTTTTTAGAGATAAACAAGCAGCTTCAACGAGACTTGGGTAGATTTTTTACAGAATGTTTTTGATGGGATTTCACTTCTTTTTGTAGAAACGAGAGCATATACATTAATTATGTTAGATTTTCTTATTTTACACATTTACTTATTTTTGCAAATTATCTTTCTTTTCTTTTTTCCGGTTTTGATCTCGTACAGTAGGAACAGTTTTTCGTATTGCTCATTCGCGGTCCTTAAATTAGAACATGTGTCTCTCTACGCTGGAGTTTTGCAATTACAGTCGATTTTTTTTATGTACCAGAGCAGCTCAGGGTCTTCATCAGATACTTCAGACCTCAGATTTTTGACATCAAATGAAGCGACCCACTAAGTTGAATATTTTTTGTAAAAGAAGTGTGTCGATCTCTATAGTAGTTTGGCTGGGCTCTAGTGTTTTCACCAGGTACTCCAGATCTTCGATAATCCTAGTTTTTACATTTTTCCCTTTATGTAGTCGTTAATCCCTAACCATGTACCAAATTTCAGCTCTCTGAGTTAACGGGAAGTACCAGTTCTATTTTGATGATCATGAGTGAGTGAGTGAGTGAGTGAGTGTCGAAAATGCGAAACTTTGCTTTCGCTTAACTTCGGAACGGAATTACCTACAGACTTGAAATTTTGGATTTTAAGTATGTGGTTATAGCTCACTAGATGACGAAAATTTCAGCGTCCTAGTATTATCCAGAGGTTCTCAAATAGGGGCCTGAAAATGCCGCGAAATGGTTCCAGTAAAGGATGGTACGGCAGTGCTTGCTTTGCGCTCGACTTGGTGGGGGCACTGCCGTGCCCCCTGATTTATATCCCGACCCAAAAGTACCAAAAACATCAAATTTGTTATAAAGGAGCCCCCTTTAAATATTTATTTTATTTAATTTTTAGTATTTGTTGTTATAGCAGCAACAGAATTACATCATCTGTGGAAATTGCAACTGTCTAGTTACGAGTATCACCGTTCTTGAGATTCATACTGGTGATAGACAGATGGACGGACAGCCAAGTCTCAATATTAGGGTCCCGTTTTTACCCTTTGGGTACAGAAGCCTAAAAATACTACTATATACTCACGAAAAACATAAACAAATCTCGTTTGATATCTGTCTCTCCACGGAATCTTTAAAGAAAGGAGACTAAAACCTGTCTCAAATACAGAGTACACTCCTGTACCAAATACAAATAAGTGAAGTGCCAGTAAGCATAAACCAATCCGGACGTAAGATTGTTCATGTAATATTAACTAAACAGCGAACAGATAGTAACATTGGTTGCGTGACACTGCGCCATTAATCTTGCCAAAGGAGAATGAAGTGGTCAGACGTAGGGCTCATTTCTCAATGAAACGGCTGCTAATTAATCACCTGGTCCCTATCTATGCAAATAGTGCACAAAAATGTGAGGGCCTGAGAACTGTTTGTCATCTTGCGGCATATTGCGGGCCCATGAGATTTCGTTGGGAAATTACAAGCCATCCCTTATGAGAGATATCTGATGTGTTGTTATAAGAGCTGGCAGGGTTATCCATTTGTTGTGAGGAGAGGATTCGGGAGTAAAAACTTGTTACATAGTGCCCAGAAGACTGGCGGCATTGCCACGCTGAATGACGATGACAATCCTTTGGCCAAAGAACGAGCCTGCTTTTGATTGAGCTTAATTTTTGAGCCTATCTATTACTAATAGGAATAGTAATTTCGATGATTTTAACCTAAGAGTCATAAAGCAGAAAATTTGACACATTTTTTAACTACATAAATCTGATGATATGGTTTAAAGTAATATTGCAATGGTATTTGCAATTTACAATAAGTTAACTGCTGATATTTAAAATAAATTAATAATAACAGCGAACTTCCACAACTTCAGAAAGCAAAAAAAAAACATTATCATGTAGGAAAAAGTACAAAGAAAGAAGGCAAGATTTCCTATCAATAAGTACCTGTATTACAATTCTACTCTAAAACTTAGTTTGTTCTTATCAAAGCGCAGTTATTCAACTCCCAAGTCCTATACGAGAGGTAAGAGATAACACGCATTGTTAAGACCAAGGTTCCTTGATAAGGCGGGCTCTAGACTTGAATTGCCACTAATGATTACCATCACAAGTAGCCACATCGTCCTGGAAATTATGTAGACAATAACATCAATTAGACCTAAGGTAGTGCAGAGCCTTTGTTTCGTTAATTACTTGAGCTGGGCTCGCCACACCTGCTTTCGCCAAAATAAACTTAGACCACGCATTTACAGTAGTTTGAAAAATTAGGCAAGTCGGCTTACATTGCGAGCTGTGCGACGAATGAGTTAAAAATAAACCTATCAAACCCCGCAATGTAACTTTATTTAAAGTTTTACTCGTCTATGGCAAAGCATTATGTATCTTTTTTTGTATATAGTGTAATAGTGGATTGAGAATAAAATTTCATGTGTTCAAATTAAAATGCCGCAATGGGAGATTTCTGAGAAAATTGGGTGCCAAAATGCGATTCAAGAGGAAAGGCACTTAGTTTTGTTTTTGTATCGTTCTAGTTTTTTACGTTTTGTTGAAAAGCAATTTCGTTAGGGAGAAAAGATAATTGTGAATGAACACAAAGCTCAATAGGTTTTTGTGGTAGGGTTGAACACGTATTTTAGGAGGTTCGTTGTGTTGCAATTTAAAAAAAAAGGTTTAAAATAAAAATAGTTGTAAAATCAAAATCTTTTTCTGTTTTGGAATACCGGAAAAGAAAACGAACGAATTAAAAACAAAGCTCAATAGATACTGCTACTAAAATTTCAAGTAGTAAATAATAAAAGTGATAACGGGCAAAACATGATTACTATTTCCCCTTCTCTACTTTTATTTGATAGCTTAGAAAGTATTCCATTGCTGGGCAAATAAGCTTCCTTCTTTTCTTACTCTACACAACTTTTTTTAAATGATCTTCCTTTCATCCACTTTTGAGTGTCATATTCATAGGTAGACTTTTCCAAATATCCTAACTATTTCCATTATTCTGTAGGTTTAGCACAGTGATGTCTCAGAAATAGATACATACATACATACATAACGTCACTCCTCTTTCCCACAGGGGTAGGCAGAGACTACTTTGTTCCACTCACAACGATTCTGACATACCTCTTTTGCTTCATCTACATTCATCAATCTCCTCATACACGCTCGTCGGTTTTGGGTACTCTTGACCTGATCTGTTTCTAAAACGTCCGCGATTTGGTCACGGAACGCCCGTCTAGGTCTTAGATGACAGGCAAAATCCATCCCGAATGTGACTCGACTGATCAAAAACCATAGTTTATAACTGAATTATGGAGAAACGTTATAAGGTAAATGTACCAATGCTCGACACTGACCCAATACACGACACTTCCAACCCTATATCATAGTAAGACAGGTGACAGATGGGTGTCGTATACTGGGTGTTGAGGCGTCGAGTATTGGTACATTTACCTTACACATTCTGTACATTGCAAAATGGCCTTTAAACAAGACGAGTGGGTGATAATTCAAATTTGATAACTTTTACTTGCGTTGGTTGCTAAAGGTTGGTTCACTTAGTAAGACGATCCAATTCTTTCTGGGAAACAAGTTCTTTAGGAAACTTCCTAATCAGTCCATTAGGACCACGCTCCTCTTCTAACGCTTCATATTAAAAGCATAATAGCGTAGGCAGGGCTATTCAGTATTCTGATTCCCACACAATTTTTACGGATGAAGCTGGTTATCAGATATTTTTATAGCGTAAAGAATCAGAAGATAAGCGATCACCATTCAGCTGTTCTCTATCAGAAAGCATAAAGTAATATATGTACCAATATTTACGCTTGATTTCACCGCTAAACAATAAAACGTGGTATCATTATCAGACTTAGACATACGTACATACATCAAGCTTCTATTCCCAAATAGAGTAGGCAGAGCACACGAAACATAACATAGACAAAACCATGACTATTTCACGTTCCGTGGCTACTTCTAGGTAAATAGTGACACGTTGCTAGGCTGTCGCCTAAAATTATACTCTAACCTGTTTCTTTCCGTTTGTTTGGCGACTAATCGCCTCTTACGACACCCACGGATGAAATGGAGAGGTGTTAATCAGAAATAGAACATCTTATTAAACTAACTTTCGAATATTCTCGATCAGTCCCTTGCAAAACTGCATATTAAAGTGCGTACGTTTTCCGTCCAGGTGACTAAACTTCAAAAACCGGTCAAGTTCGAGTCGGACACGTGGAAGTTTCCGCTGCACTTTTAATTTTAATTTTCGCAATAAAAATAATCTACAAAGCCCGTCATGTCAATTTCAATGTCAAAAGAAACAGCACTACTTGAAACCTTACATCACGCTTGTATTCCAAATCGGAGTAGGCAGAGCAAACGAAACGCCACATAGACAAAACTGTGACTATTTAACGATTCGTGGCTACTTCTAGCATATATCTTTTTTTAAGTTTTGAGTTTACAGGTTGCTGGCTTGTCGTCTAAAATTTACCTTTCGCCTAGTCGCCTCTTACGACATCCACGAGAGAAATGGAGAAGTGTTATTCTAAGCCCGACACTACATGGCTGAATGAGTGAGGATTGAAACGTTTCAATTCTAACCTGAAAAACGGAAAGTAAAATACTAAAAATCTAATGCACGGCAACATCGAAACCTAAGGAATGAACTCTTTGGTAAACTAGCACTGGGAACTCTAAAAACGAATGGGAAATAAGGAGTTGCGGCGCGTGTGCTATCGCGGGATAGGGGAGGGCCGGGTGCGGAGGCTCGAGTAGTGCTCTAGGACCCTCAGCTCCCCAGGCTCCCCTCTAGCACGTGTCTGTTTAAAGGACTCTATGTTATCTACACAATTAAACATTAGCTAGCTGCAGAGCGGCCAAACTACACTTCAATTGGTTTCATTGTTTTTTTGTACTTTTTCTAAGATGACTTATTTTCTTTGTTGCGTCGGTGTTTTAATTGTAAAGTTTAATATTGCATAAGAAAATCACAGCGTAATAGGAGCCCTTTAAGAATAAAGCTTCTTAGAAAGAGAAGCAAAAGTGTTATCTCCTGTGGACATAAGTTGTATGACTTAGAAACCCTAATGTAATGACATTTTAAAGGCCTTGTAGCTGAAATCGCGATCTAAATACATTTGATCTTTGCTACTAAAATTATTGGCTCAAAAAGTTTGTTGTCCCATACAGCCAAAAGAGATGCCTGTAACCGGCAGAGAAAGCAATCAGGTTATAAGAAGAGAGTAGAAAACTTAGTAAAAATCTCTCTCTAGATATAAGTTATGTCTGAAGGCCAAGGTCCAAAGAATAAAAGAAGTTGTACCACGTTGTAATACGTACAATTTAAAACTTGACTGGCGCGATATAAGAACAATTAAGATTATGACGAGAAGCTACAGAAGATCACTTGTAACATTGTTCTAGGCGATTAAAATAATTTTCATTTCAGCATATAAGTTAGTTCTGTTACAAAATGGAGTCTCAACCCACGCAAGAATCTATCGCAATAATAATTACGAAATATACGAGTACTTCATTATCATCTATTTTGAGATTAACCCAGACAAACAAACCAGTTAATAATAAGTCGTGAAACTAAACAATACAGATTGGTTACATCTACTTCGGAACACATACCGAAACAATTTCACTTGACAAACAAGTGAATACTTAACTTAACTTTAGATAGGTTTGCCCCCATGCGTATTTGAAGATGCTTATTTGCCGTGTGATGTCATGATTAGCATATTAGAACGATACCTAGATTGTTGAACGGGCTGGTCTCCGTAAGGTTCTCACCATATTAGTCGACTACCCTCACTACCCTCAGACCACACAAAATGAGCCGATTGCAGTCTTGTTCGTATTGCGTTGAAATAAAGCTTTTCCGTCCGCGTTTTGCCGAAATGCGTCGACTAATGTGGGGAGACCCTTACATGCGCCTACAATATCCATGCCAGATCAGCTCCTGGAGGAACACCAGTAGAGCTTTCACGTTACCAGCGACCCCCTGGAGCAACCCCAGTATTCCGAAGTGCTTTGTCCTGCAGTCTGCCACTCCAGAACACTCCAGTAGAATGTGCGCGGCTGTTTCGTCCTCTTCCATGCAGGCTCTGCACAGGTCATTGTCTGTAACACCCATCGTGTGTAAATTTTTGCTAAAGAGAGCATGACCAGTTACCACTCCGAGAAGAACGATACCCATCCATTTCTTGCTTGGATGTCGTAGAAGCGACTAAAAAAATAGTTAAAGTAAATTTCAGGGAACAGGCTAGCAACCTGTCACTATTATACCTGCAAACTTAGAACTATATGTTAGAGGTGGCCACTAAACGTGTATCCTGTGCTCTGCCTACCCCATTTGGAAACACGCGTGATAGTATGTAAGCATACAGCCATTTGAATTGAAAAAGGATTTATTTTCCGAGCTGGATCTATAGCTACCTTGCTCTCTTAATTTCCTGATCTAACATTTAAAAAGCTTCATGAAAACATTCAATTAGATTTACAGAAGTGAAGACAAAGTTGTGCTGACTCGAGCTCGGGTAATATTAAATTTGCTTAGCAATCTTAACAGCGCCGCTCACGCTGTAAGTAAACATTAAAATATTGAAAGGGAAATAGAATAATTCTGTTACTGGGGGATTGGTTTGTGATCACGCGAAGAAATCAAGTGAGGATCTAACTACGTAAAACTAAATGCGTCGTGTCGTTAGTTCAGCTTGAGACATTAGCCGGGTCTACACCGACCGAGCCGCCTCGCATGCTTTTGTTCAAAGCTCAAAGTCGCTCCGAAAATGGCTGCCTCGCAAAGCAGCTCGATCGGTGAGGACCCGATATGTAACTAACTTTGACGTTAAAGCTGTAGTAACACTGAGTCGTCCATCTAGGGCTCAATTCACACCAGAAGAGCAGCGCAGCGCGGCATAGCGGAGCGCAGTTTCAGTGTCATGAGAATTTCAACTTTATTTTCATTACCATAAGACTTATTATCGCATGAGAAACTCTAACGATGCGCGCGGATGCCCGCGGATCTGCGGGAATTCCAGCGCATTCCATAAACAAAGCCGTGCGACTGCGCGAGCTGTCGCGGGAATGCCCGAGGATGCTCGAGCAGTCGCGAGCGGCCGCTGGCAAAATCCCGTCCAGAGATCTTGGACTTGCCGCGCATTCCAGGAACTTCCCGCGCATTCCAGCGACTTCCCGCGCATTCCAGGAACTTCCCGCGCATTCCAGCGACTTCCCGCGCATTCCAGCGACTTCCCGCGCATTCCAGGAACTTCCCGCGCATTCCAGCGACTTCTCGAGCAGTCACGGGAATCCTTACGACTTCTTTACCGAGCGGGTCGCTGCGCTTCGCCGCCCTTCGCCGCTCTTCTGGTGTGGATTGAGCCTAAAATGTGGTCGCCGTACGTGTTCCAGACTACGTCGGTCAACGAACGTCGTTTTTACATTAGACCGTCCGCCGACCACAGTCTAGTCAGGCTGTGACAGCTGCCGCTCACCGAATTCGGCCGACTACTACTGTATTCTGTACACTTTTGTGGTCACCGCTAGCATTTTGCTTAAATTTATTTTTCCTGCGTCTTCTTTGATAGTCACGAAATAATCCGTACTAATATTATAAGTGTGAAAGTGTGTTTGTTTGTCCGTCTCTCACGGCTAAACGGAGCGACTAATTGACGTGATTTTTTTAGGTAGAGATAGTTTAGGGCATGGAGCACATAGACTACATTTTGTCTCTACATAATTCCCCACTTAACTAAGATTGGGGGTGGAAGTTCGTATGGAGCATTCTGCAATTTTCAACGTAAAAACTATAAATTGGCATGCGGGCTATTAGTGACTAACAATTTTTTTTATTAAATATAATTCCAAGATCTCTTCTGTGTTACCCCGAATTTTACGCGAGCGTAGCCGTGGGCAAAAATTATCCTAAATACTAAAAAAGTAGTGACCACTTTTTGTCTCATCTCAGGGACAGCTTCATGCTTTGTCCATCAGTCAGTGCGTCACGGAACTCTTTTATAGGTATAGATAAGAAATAAACCCTTTCTTTTATTTAGCACTACGCTACGGAATGCGTTTTATTTCCCTTTTATGGCCTTTTCTACGGCTAAAGGGGAACCGTTAATCAAAATTACTCGGAGAATAAAAGGTAACGTCCTAATCGGGTAAATTGGGTTCAATGTACGTGAATTGCCGCCGCAAATGTACTGAAACCTGTCGATATTCGATAGGATATTCGATGAATAACGGCATTAAGTTAGTAAATTTTACCAATATTAAATGGATAACTGATCTCTACAAGTACACGTGGATTGTAGCCTGAGATTTCCGTCTAATTCGCAGTCTTTTCTCTTAAAGCATATGAACACTTAAGATTCCTCTTTGTATCTCAGTATTTATTCATCGGAAGATGAAAATGTGTTTTCTAAAGTGTTAAAGTAGGTACTTACTTAAATTTAGTGCGTACATTTCCAGATTCTTACCTTAGCAACAAGCCAAAAATCAACAGTTCCCTGGAAATCGTAATAATAAAGAGCTGAACCATTTCCCGCTCCGCGGTGCCTCGCGAGATATCCCTCTCGAATTCATTTAACAGTAAATTGTAAAAATATTCAAAAATATTTTATTTGATAATGGAATCCGCCTCGGAGTTCGAGAGCGCTTTAATGATAATTCAATTTGCACACCAGAGGAAACGGGTCCGAAATAAATCACAATCAGTTTTGTGCTTTGCCTAGAGTACGCCTGTCGAGACTACGTAGCTTTTAGATGTAATTCATTGAGTATTTGGTTACTAACCCGATAGCGTAAGTTTCTGAGGTATAGTTACCGTTCGGTTACTTTGCAAGATTTTTTGCAGTGGGAGTAAATTTGAGCATCGCTTTTTCCAGGTAAAAGTGATGCACGAAAATAATTAAGTTTCTGCCTTGCCTCTCAAAAGTTGGCTGTAAGAGATTCTCGAGCTTTAGCGCGACTAACGAACAGCAATTCATTTTTATTGACATAGAGAAATAATAAGGCCGGTCACATACATTCGGCATTTTTCCGTTCGGAATTCCGAATCGGAAAATCGAACGCAGTCAATCCATACAAAATCTATGGACCGCCACACACATTCGCAAGCTTTCCGTTCGGAATTCCGAACGGAATTTTTCCGAATGTGTGTGGCGGTCCATTGATTTTGTATGGATTGACTGCGTTCGGAAAGTCCGATTCGAGATTCCGAACGGAAACATTCCGAATGTATGTGGCCGGCCTAACGCCGTAAGTTAGATAATGGAAAAATGTGAGACGTGTTTTTTAATTCATGAAATAATTAAACATCGACAAAGCTATCATCACACTTTCGGAAATGTTTTGGAAATGTATCTAACGAACTAAGTAGGTTAATTTTTACATGACCAACCACAAACAAACTACTCGTAGTTCAGCATAAACATACGTCATTTGTAAACATGGCCAAAAAGTAACTGGCCAGCTCACCCAGGAATAACCTTCATTACTCTTTTCCCGCCGCAACTTTAAATAAAACCCTGTCAAAACGCTCCAGGGGAAACGAATTACTATGCCAAGGATAGAGTAACTTTAAAAGCACATTTGCTGGCAACCCTTTTGTAATTATACCTGCCAGTAAGCCACGTAAGCTGGACTTCTCATTATACGAACTGGAATTAACCGGATTAACCCGGTTACCGAGTTACACTTGTTTATTGACCTCTAATCCGGATTTTCCTTCCACGATGAATCTGGGAAAGTTTTTTTATCCACTGCTACAACTACAACTGCTGTCGTTTGTGCTTTCATTGTGTCAGATTAAGCTAAATTTGTGATTATTACTGTGAGAAATAGAACCATACTCGAAAGTGTGGCCGAATATCATAGAAAGACTTTTTATGATGAAAAATATACCTACATGTACTTTATCTAATCTTTGATAATTTCCATTCAAAGGGTTATTTAGATTATGATACGTACAGTCACGTACAAATACATCACGACTGTAATCCCGAATGGGGTAGGCAGGGCAAACGAAACGCTATACAGTAAAAACCATGACTATTTCACGTATCGTGACCACTCCTATCATGATTTTTAGGTTATAAGTTAGCCTATACCTATAGGTTGAAACCATAATTTCTTTAGTTGACAAAAAAAGACAGAAAAAGTAGAATTATACACGAAATCAGTAACAAACACGAAAGAAGATTAATAACCAAGTTTACCGCCGAAGTTCTCAAAATCACTCTTTTTCTCCCCGCCGTCTCGCAAAACCCCTTCATTAAAGAATTAGAGTCGTTCAGTTATGATGATATCTTCAGTTGTTTTCCCGTTTTCTTCCTCCAAGCTGTAACAAAGTCCACGGCAAATACGATTGAAAAGTTTGAAAAGTACTTCTCGGAGTTTCGTCCCAGCATTGTGCCGTAAGTACTTAACCAATCGAGTGCGAATTTGTGAAATAACTTTCTGCATTTGGAGCACTGGGAATTGCATTCTAAGTGAATAAGTTCCGTTATGAATGGAATCACGGCGCGACGCGTTTCTATATTATAGGTATTCATCAATTTTGATTTATCGACTGTGAACAGGTAGATTAGGGTTGTTGTAAAAGTGTTTATTTTGCGGCGGCTACGTGTTAAATTCCCACCAGAATTTTAAAAGGGACTTAAAAAGGGAAGATACTTATTTAATTACTGCTAACTTGATTACTCTACGCCGTATCTTCTTAAACTGCATCTGTGCTCTTGATGACGCTCGGTTGTCATCGGCAATCTGCAAAATTTCGATTTTATACTAGTACCAATCTGAATGAGAATGAACGTAGGTAAAACGAAAGTTATGGTGATAGAGAAGAACGACGAAATGACTGAATGTGTTATAACAATTGGGAGTGAAAGGTTAGAACAAGTGAGAGATTTTAGGTATTTGGGATGTATGTTCACGAGTGACGGTAAGTACGATGAGGATATCGAAAGTAGAGTAAAAGCGGGAAATCAAATGAATGGAGCACTTCACTCCGTTGTGAGCCGTCAGGACATTTCTGAGAATGCACGTTTGGCTATTCACAGCGGTGTGCTAGTGCCTACTTTGATGTATGGCAGCGAGAGTTGGGTGTGGCAGAAGAGACATGAAAGTAGAGTGAATGCGGTTGAGATGCGTTCTTTGCGTAGCATGAGTGGTATAAAACTTACTGATAGGGTGCGTAATAGCGTGATTAGAGAGAAGTGTGGTCTGAAAGAGAATATTATTACAAGGGTAGAGAAAGGTATGCTGCGTTGGTTTGGGCACGTGGAGAGAATGGATGAATCAAGGATATGTAAGCAGATCTACAAGGGAAGTGTGTTAGGGCAAGGCGGTCGAGGGCGCCCTCGAAAAACGTATATCGACCAGATCGGCGATTTACTAAACAAAGCCCAAATAAGGAGTACCCGAAACCGTCGAGCGTGTATGACAAGAGTGATGAATGTGAGTGAAGCGAGAGAAGTATGTCAGAATAGATGCGAATGGCGCTCTGTTGTCTCTGCCTACCCCGCAGGGAATAAGGCGTGACGGTTATGTATGTATGTATGTACCAATCTGAATGGTTTATGTTCCGAAAAAATAGGAATTATATCGGCGCTAAGAAAATTATTATCACTTAACACAAATCGTTATGTTTGTTACGCCACTGAGTTGCATCTGAAGGCGATCTTCCACCTGCGACGCAAGACGAGACGAGGCGCGACGGAAATTTAAATTTGTATGACAGTTACAATTTCCACCGGAGATGCGCGAGACGGGAGTGGAAAACTTGTCAAACGAATTCCAATTACCGCGTCGTCTACTCGTCTGGCCCCGCCGGTGGGTGAGCACCATTACCGTTTTACTACGTCAGAATCAGAATCTAAACATTATATTTATTGACTGTGTGGGTTAGATACATAAGGACAAACAATTTAGTATCAACAGTTACCTGAACAGGCATACAATATTACATATTTATACTTAAAAAGTTGCAAAAGTAATGTTATTTATATCACCAATTTTATTGCACGGTAGAAAACTTACCAAACAACCAATTAAGTAGGTACATTAATTTGTTTTCTATAAATTACAATCTAACATTTCATTTTCCAAAGGAAGTTTTATTCAATGTTATGGGTCGATTAAGTGTTAGTATTGCTGATTAACTGAAGAAAATAATATAATGTCCACACATCGTTCAGTAACTTCGATACCGAAGGAGAAATGGTACCACAATCAGCACAACATTTGAAAAACAAACGACCCCCGTCCAGCGAACGTAAATTGCCAGATACTGGCACCGCACTATAAAACGCGGCACATTTATTTAACTGAAAAAGAAATCATCGTCTCCCCTTCCGATGTCAATAAAAAAATATAGAGAAGTACTCGAGCGGCCGCGGTAGGCGTTAAATTGAACGGCGGCGGCAATAAAACCTAATTGAGTGTATGTCCATTAGGGAGGGAATCATCACGGACCCTTTCTATACTACTTGTGTGTAAGTTTACCTATTTCGTATTTAGTAACCTTCCGTGACGGAACGAGAGCTTTTGGGTTTAGATGTCTAGTACTTTGGTCGTTTGATGGTTTGAAGGGGCAACTGGGATTTATTTCGGGAGGGGTGTCGCTGCAAAACGTTAGGTGCGGTCAGATGCAGAAAAGGTTCCTTGTAGTAATGACACGTTGGACTTCAGAAGGGTTACTTTTCTATAAATAAGCATACATACATCACGCTTGTATTCCAAAATGAGAAAGGCGGAAAATGCTCTATAGACACATCCATGACATATTCGCGTTCCACTTTTTAGGTCTTAAGTTTAAGGATACTATAGTGACAAGTTGTTAGCGTAAAATATACCGTAGCCTATTTTCTTAGTCGCCTCTTAAGAGATCTACGTAATAATAAGACAGGACAGGAATAATAAACCATACGGGAAACGGACTGTTCATAAAATATGAGGAAATTGCTGGTGTCCCCTGATTTGAACGACAGTTTCTAGAAAAAAGGATTTAAACAGAACACAGTAACATTATGAAGGGCGTTACCAGAGTGTCAAAATGCGATTACATTTAGGCCCTGAATATGAGATGACTTAATTATCATACCTTACCAGTCAATCATCTTAAACAAATTCTCAAATTTAGACTCAGTCGCTTTTTAACGACATCCACAGAAGAAATGAAGAGTTTATGGTAAAAATTACACCACAGGGTACATAGAACAAGTCAGTCTCTAAATGTTAAAAACAGTGTGCTTAGTGGAAAAACTACAAGAGATGGAAATAAGAAATAATTAACAAATATTGGGTTCCATTAAAGGCCTCGTGCGCAAGTGTTCTAGTTTTTCTCGTTAACCAATTTCTATTAATATTGACATTCAATTAAGCTACGAATGGTTTCGCTATATGAGCTTACGTTTGTATGTAATATCGGGGCAATCTCTACACGAGCACAAAACAGAGAGGTACAGAATACACACTGCTCACAGACACGACGCCAGTGGGTGGGTAGAAGCGTTTTGAAAACCCCTGTAAAAAAACATTATTGACCATGTAAGAGACAAATGTTTCATCGCTTTTCGGGTCAATGCGCCCTGGTTTATACCCACCAATCCCACCATACGTCCTGTACGCAAGTCCCGTTGGCCAGCCAAGCGCGTACGCACCTGCAATCGTTCGACATTGTGATGCTACGCGGTTGACTAAGAGCCGGTGTACAAAAGACTGGGCAATTATGTTCAAATTTTCGTAAAAAATATAATGTATTAAAATTCGGGGGAAAAATCTTGACAGGGATTTCCAGACGCGTTTACCCGACCACTGGTTAAAATATTTACGGTAAAATTTCAGCCACCCTGTGTAATAAATCAAACAATAGGGTTTTTGAACATTTTTGAAATACATTTTTACTAAATTCTTCATTATGTAATAAACACGATATATTAGTATTTCCGGATTCTTGTCTGTATTAACAAAGAAAATAAATATTAAAGTTCAAATTCTCAAACTCACGCCAAAAACGGTGTTTGACGTCAAATGCAAGTAAACAAAGGCACCACACAAAGAAGCTGTCAAAATTGTCATGTCAAATTATCAATGTCCACTTTGACCACGGATACCTTTCATGGTATGTGACGTCATCAATCAATCGCAAGCGTTTCAGTCACAGATACATTATTAACGAATATTAGAAACTAGCTTTCCGCCCGCGGCTTTGGCCGCGTGGAACTCGGTTATAATTGCGGTATAAAGCACAACTATAAGAAAACTTCTCGTTTCAAACGATACACAGCGCCATCGATCTATCATTTATCGATCGGTTATCGATTGATATCGATCTATCATCGATCGATATCGATCTATCAAGCAAACTATATTTTTGTTTTCCCTCGGGAACATCAATTTTTTTCGGGATAAAAAGTAGCCTATGTCACTCTCCGTACCCTGAACTATCTCTACCTAAAAAATCACGTCAATCCATCGCTCCGTTTAGCCGTGAAAGACGGACAAACAAACAAACAAACAAACAAACACACTTTCACATTTATATATTGGTACGGATTAGTAGAACAAAATACTCTAAAAATGCATAATATTTTGAACAAAAGAAAGTGAAATATGTTTAATTTTCCTATAATCTGTTAGGATGGCCACAAATTATAGTTTATTTTTACTGTTATCAAAGACCCTATTAGAAAGGTAGGTACAAATGCTACTACCACGATAGTCTTACGTGCATACCCCATAATCGACATCAATATGTAAAATGACAGACGAGCGGTATAAACAGTCAAGTACGCACACTTGATTGTCTTCTGTACGCAATTGTTTTGTGACACGAGCGAGAACAAGGAGCCCAAACGATTAGAAGACGTCCTCGTCATAGCTCGATAAGTGAGCCGTATCAGGTTCAAATCGCACTCGACAGCTCTCGCTTTATCATATTAGTATTAGGAATTTGGTTATTAGCTTCGGAAGCACCTTTGAGAACTGCGTGTGTTGTAAATTGGTCTAGTGTTCATTACTTCATTACCCCTAAATGAGGTAAATCATGTGGGGTAAAATCAACGATTTCAAATACACGAACTATAAAGAGAATTATTATAAATAAATATCACTGGACAATTTTTACACCAATCACCTAGTCCCAAAGTAGGCAATTTAATGCCTGTGTTATGGGTACTAGACAACGAATAAACTTACTCATATACAGATAAACATCCAAGACTCGAAAGCAAACATTCGTATTCATCATACAAACATCTGCCCCGACCGGGGATCGAACCCGGGACCTTAAGCGTCACAGTCAGGTTCTCTAACCGCTGGGCTATCCGGCCGTCGGCGTATTATTAGGCCGGCCACATACATTCGGAATTTTTCCGTTCGGAATTCCGAATCAGACTTTCCGAACGCAGTCAATCCATACAAAATCAATGGACCGCCACACACATTCGGAAAAATTCCGTGCGGAATTCCGAACGGAAAGCTTCCGAATGTGTGTGGCGGTCCATAGATTTTGTATGGATTGACTGCGTTCGATTTTCCGATTCGAGATTCCGAACGGAAAAATTCCGAATGTATGTGACCGGCCTTAAAGGCTACAAGCTCTCATCTTTGTATCACTTTTATTGTAACAATGAAACAAAAATTGCGCTAAAAGTGTTTGCCAAATGGGAAATACTAGTGGTCATGTATTTGTCTGTGGAACGTTCCATATGCTTTCCCTACTACTTATGGAAATACAGGCGTGACTTCTACCACATAATTAGTAACAAATTGAGGTGTCGTCTCAGGCAACCAATCAGCTGGTCATAAACTGTAAAATGACGGTAACTCTACCGGCAAGAGTAACACTGAATTCACACATAAGGGCCGTTCTCCAGCCGTACGATTTTTCGTGTTCTCAAGTTCAAGTGCCTGTGAAATCCAAATTTTAACAGATAACCTTATAAAAAAAATATCTTACGTAATTCACACTTTATTCTGCTCAAAATAAGTCTAACAATAGTATATTCTTGTTATTAAATGCGCGAAACAAAAATCTAAAGTCAGTGGAGTCCACATTTTCGCCTTGTCCCACCTCCAAAATTTGTTAGTTGATAACATATACTTCGAAAACTAAACGCGGAAACTATAAGTTTTTGTTGTTCACAGCAAGCCAATTACATGATAAATTAAATCCTATTGCCTAAATAATTATTTTTACCTTGGTTTATTTTTAAAGCCATTTTTAAAAAGTGTCCCGAGTTTTGCGTCTTGACCAAATTCGGCCATAAAACGCGTCGTACTGCTCAAACGCATACTCCGAGAGACATCCTCGATACGTTCCTAGAAAGAGTCTGTCACGCCGCGACGGCTAAACAGTGTGAATCTGTGATTTATTGTGTCGTAACCGAATCACGAAGGAAAGAAAACAACACGAATTTTTTGTCACAGTTAAAAGTGATTACCATATTATTTTTTTCTCGCATGTTTTGTTAATATATTTAACTCAGATTATTTTGACATATTAAACAGTGTTATAACTACTTACACAAAAAATATTGAGTTTTTATCAATAACCGTTTCGAAGTAATTAATTAAAAACTAAATTGCTCACGTGATTACCGCGACGGTGATTACCGTAATTTGAGTGATCTCCGCGGTTTTATAGACGTGGTAATAACTATATTGGTCATTTATTGAGTTATCACTGTAAAATATATAAGTTTTAAATAATGCTTCCCTTGATTAAGAATATTACTCTGTGCAACACAAAAAAAATATATACCTAATAAAAAAATAATAATTTCACGTTTCTTTTTTTTATCAATGGTTATCATTAATTAAAATGATTATACTATTACTTAAGATGTTTATAATTCAAGGCTATAAATGTATAGCATAAAAAGTCTAGTGATATCTATCAATAAACATGATTTCATGCCAATATTGTTTGCTTGGGTGATTACCGAATTATATGAAAAAAGAAAATTTAATTATCTCGATAATTATAAGGTTTAAAGTGATGCCTTTTTTTGCAAAACGTTTAAGATGTGAAGCATTATTCGATTTATTCATAAAAACACACATTAACATAAAATGAAATTATGCCTCGGAGTGTCACGCAAAACTGCCTTGGTCGTGGAATGACCCATAACACTTAATTTCCGAATTAGGCATTTATGTATCCTAAATATAGAAAAGACATGAATGAACGCGAATAGTAAATTAGAATCGAGCAATAGTATGTTAATTTGATACTAGCCAGTTAATTAATGAGCTGCAACCGCCAAATCTATAATTAACTAAGTGATTACTATTGTTGCCGTGATTATATAGGCCGTCTAATTAGGCCACTGTCGATTTGAAATAGATAGCCAGTGAATTAGTGCAATCAGAATTAAAACCTTTCCATATATAGTATTTTAATAATTATATAGCAAAACTGGTTGGTTTATGTTCTCATTAGGTATCTATGAATAGTCTGACCAGGAAAACAAAAAACTCGGAACCTCGCCACATTGTGGGAAATTAATGGGACTAATTTCTTCCACTGGTAACACTAAATTCAAATGTAATCAGTTTTTATATTGCAACATTGATGTTTGTTATTTATATATTTTTATTTTCATCATCATATTATATTCTATTCATCAGCACCATATTTTCGGGGTAACCAGAATGGTCAAACGTAATATTGCAGTGACAGGTTGCTAGCCCATCGCCCTTACGAGTCGACTCTTACGACACCCACAGAAAGAAAGGGGAGGTGCTATTCTAACCCGGCAATACAGAGGAGAATACAGGCGTGATTGTTGATGTCTTTCGTACAAAACGCGTTTCCTGTAATTCAAAAACTACTTGACAGATATTGATAAAATTAAAATGGAATCAATGGGAAGCCATTTCCAATCAAACAAAAAAACATCGAAATCAGTCCACCCGTTTAGAAGTTCTGAGGTAACATACATAAAAAAAATACACCCGAATTAAAAACCTCCTTTTTTGAAGTCGGTTAGTAAAAAAGGTCTATTTATAGTGCATGCTCCATGTGATAGCAATGTAACATGTCTTCTTTTAGTACAATAATATTTTGATACAGGTACTTACTTAAGATTTAAACGACAAAATAAAGCCCGCGCTATCCCACGGAAGCTGCAACCACTCCTCTAATATCTGTCCGATTGCTTAATTGATCCGTTATTGTACTTTAATTTCTTCTTAATCGCTCCCCACCCACGGAGCCGCCGAGTTTTCCCAATTTACCTCACGAGAATGGTTATTAAATTCCTTTCCTAAATCAGTTGATTACTAATTACGATGATCAAAAGCATTTTCTGCGTTTTTTTTTCATATTTCGATGACTTTTTTTCATAAATGGACGTAAGGGATCAGTGCAGAGGACGTTATTGTATTTTATATTGAGCATTTTTAGACTGTGTTGTGTCGGATTAGAATAAAACCTCTCCATTTATTCCGTGAAATTCGTAAAAAGCGACTTATGAAATAGGTTAAAGTAGGTATATTTTAGCCGACTTTCTAGCAACCTAACACTATTATAACTCTCAACTAAAAACTTTAAAAAAATGTTAGAAGTGGCCAAAAACCGTGGAATTGTCATGGTTATGTTTATCTCGCGTTTTGTGTGCTCTGCCTACCCGATTTGGGAATACAGGCGTGATGTACATACGCATGTTATTACAAAGTGTATATTCTAAAGACGAGTACGCAATACCAGATTCAGTTAAATTATAATTTCAAATACATCATCCAAATATTGATGCCAGTTGAGTGAATGCCGTCAAAATCAATAAATGAGTTATCGCTGTCCCCGACTAAAGTTCTTTTGAGGAAGCAGCCGATCCAATCCCAGTCCTTTCAGATTGATTAGATATAACTTTGGACCTCTTTTGTGACCGATGAGGGTAGTCCGATATGAATGGACGGTTTTTCCAACTGTGATAATAATCTGTGAAATAGAATTACGAGTCGAGTATTTTTAATATGCCAGAGGTCATGAAGGTTGGGTAGTTTGTTTGGGCTAGTGATCGTCTGGTTGACGGAGTTAAAAACGACACTTTACATACTTCCATACATTACGCCCGTATTCGCAAGTGGGGTAAGCAGAGCAGACGAAACACCACATAGTCAAAACCATTAGTTCCCATACCGCAGTAATTTCTGCATACTTTTTCAGGTTTGAAGTTAAGTTGAACAATAGTGACAGGTTACTAGCCTAAGTATAACCTATAACTCCTAAACTTAAATCCTGAAAACATAGAAGCAATTTGCCACAAAACGAGACATGGTCGCCTTTGTCTATGTAGCATTTCGTGTGCTCTGCCTACTCCATTTGGGAATTCAGGCATCATGTGTATGTGCACTATCGAAGTAGATTCGATAATAGCAGCCAAGATAATGGTTCATTTCCCAGGGCGCTGGTAAATGTAAACTAATAAGCTATAGCAATTTTATGCTCCCGGTTCCTTGTAGGGAGAAAATGTTCTAATTTATCGCTCACTTTATTAGGCTAACAAACCTAGAACATGTTTATAAATACGCGGGACTTATACGATTAGTTATGTTTTTAATTGATTTAATTGCCTCGACGTTTCGGCTGCGTTGCAGAGACTGTAGTTACGAGTAAGAGTCACGAGCTAAATATGAGTGAGAATCACGAAACTTTAAGACATTACATAGTAAACCGTTACGAACCGAATTCATTAAAAGAAATAAATTATTTCGGACAACTTAATCCATATTTTGTTAGTAATTGTTAGCAATGTTAATGTGTTTTTGGTTATTTTCATTGAATTCGAAATTTTGCCAAGCTTTCAAACAAAACATATATTTAGCGAGTTACTAAAATTAGTACCCCGAAGCCTCGATAATTACACCCTATCTAATTAACGGCACGTGGAGTTATACCTTTATAAATGGTAAAGCTACGAGTGTAAATCAAAAGTTGTTTAAAAAAAAAATATTGTTTTGACCCATTGTTGGGCTCAGAATAACACCATTCTATTTTTTCCGTGAGTGTCGAGGCAACTAATAGCCACTAACTAGGCAACTAACAACCTGCCAATATTGCCTCTTCTGTCTAACTTTAAATCCAAAAAATATGCTCAAAATTTCCCATACAAATTGTAAAAACTAATTGAAGCATCTCGATGTCGAGCTCATCAACAAGTTTAGTTCGTTACATGAGAGTTAACACCACAATTCTAACGTGAAGTATTTCTATAGTGATATTCTAATCCCTTTCTCAAAGCTCCAGTTTTGGTTTACACCAGATAGGTATCATTTGATCCTACACCAGTTCAATATCAGGCTAAAGTGTGTTGTTTGAACGTGTTGGACTAACGGGTCGTCCATTCATTCGCCTCCCATTGTGCAGCTCCCTCACATTTCCATCGGCCCTGAGAAATTATATTGCGATATTGCAGGTGCAATATCTATTTCCAGTGCGCAGACTTCCAGGCTGTTGATAACTCTTTTGGAAATACGAGTAACGGAACATTCGATGCCTTTTGAACTGTGTTTTTTCGGGATGTGAAAAAGCTGAAGCGCGATAATGAATAAGTGAGAATAATTATAAAAACATTTGCTGTGTGGTGTCGGCTTAGAATAATTCTTATAAAGAATTAGGATAAGGTATATTTAAGGTGACAAGCTAGCAACCTTATTCCTGCCTAATCAAGACAAAAAAAATATTCTAGCAGTGGTAACGGAACGTAAAATAGTCATAGTTTTTGGGAACACAGGCGCTAAGGTGTACCTATCTATGTATGTAGGTATCTATTAATCTTTACCGTTTATATTGCAGTATATTATTTAAGTACAAAACGTATCAATAATCAATTTAGAGACGGTTTAGCTAACCAGTGATTACAAAATGACATTATGCCCGTTTGTAATTCTGTCCATTTAAAGCTAAACCATTAGATTAACTGACACCAGTCGTTACAGTATGTCATACGTCAGCCTTTAGAAAAATTTTATCAGCAATAAAAAAATGACCTTTTCGTTTTTAATTTACTCAAACTGGCTGGCCATCTAAATTCTGAAATGCTAATTGGTATATTTCGCTTCGAGTGACAAAGTTAATTAAACCCTGGAGCATATTCTCGTGAAACTTTCCTACGGAACAAAAAAACTAGGCAACTACTTTTAAATTTCATTTTTGATCTGCTTCGTAAAGTGATATTGTAATTTGTTCGTGTCTATGTCGAAGGCGGATTGTATAATCCGCCGTTTTACATAACGCCTAGCCGTTTTGCAAAACAGCGCCGTTTTGTAATGCGGCGGCTAAACGTTTAGCCGGATTGAATGCGGCTGAACAAAAAACCGCCGGAATGAATTCGGCGCTAAACGTTATTCATTACGGCTAGGCATAATGTAATACGGCGAGAGATTAGCCGTCGCTTTGACCGAGCAAGCGCAGCGAGCGAGGAAGACCACCTCGGAGCGAATACGACTCGGACAGGTTAGGTTAGAAGGCCAAGGCGAGAGCTCGCTGCGAGGTTAGTATTTTTTTTTAATAAAAGCTCAGATTTTTTTTTAAATAAGTCAACTACTAACTAACTAACTACAAACTAAAAACACCTTGGTTTAAATATTTTCATTATCAACATTTCATGGTCACCCTACAATATTGGTATGTAGTGTACAATGCGGCTAAACGTGGGCCGCCTTTTTGAAGAACGTTTCGCAACTACAACCCGGCTGAACGTTGAGCCGCCGCTTTACAAAACGGCGCTGTTTTGCAAAACGGCTAGGCGTTATGTAAAACGGCGGATTATACAATCCGCCTGCGACTTGTGTTACTAGACCGATCGATTGTCGATGGACTGCATCGAGCGATGGTAGAACGGATTAATCGACGTCGATCGATAGTTTCGACCAGAGTAGTGTAATCAAAACGCTCATGAAACGACAATGATTTAGTTTGCGAATTAACGCGAGATTGTATGGAAACTGAAACAGCGCCTCCAAGCGGCACGTTTGTACAACTGCCGCGGTGGACACGTCTCTGTACATTCTTTGCGTTAATTCGTAAACGATAATGTTATCGAATATATGACCGTTCCGATTCCCCTAGACCCTCTGACCAATTGATCGATAGTCGATGGTAGAATGGATGGTAGAAACAGTGAAATGGTTTATCGATCAGCGTCGACCGGTGCCATCGACCGGCAGTCTGTCGATTGGTTAGTCGACCGGTATCTGTCGATCAAATGAAGCTGAAAGCGGCTACAAAAAGTAAAATAGTGTTTAATTTTGACTATGAAACGTTTCGTGTGCTCTGCCTACGCCAATCGGCAATACCGGCTTGATTTTTATTTTTATGTATGTAAAGTTTCAGCAACTTAAATCTACGTTACATTTTTTGTTTAAATTTAAAAGTTGCGTCGTTTTTCCTTGTCCGTCGAGGTAATGCAACGCACAATTTGGGAGGCAACGTAATAGCGCCTTGCTTTAGGGGCAGCGCAGGCGACAGACTTTTTGTGCGATCGAGTCTGCGGCGCACTAAAAGTCTGCGTGGATTGTATGCAATGTGCGCCGGACTTTTTGCGCGTCGTGTGCATTACTGCATATTTATAACTAGCTGTGCCCGCGACTCCGTCCGCGTGGAATAGTGACAAATTATCCCCGTTTTTACCGCATTTTTCAATGTTTCTTCGCTCCTATTAGTCGCAGCGTAATGTTATATAGCCTAAAGCCTTCCTCGATAAGTGGTCTATCCAACGCAAAAAGAATTTTTCAATTCGGACCAGTAGTTCCTGAGATTAGCGCGTTCAAACAAACAAACAAACAAACTCTTCAGCTTTATTATATTAGTATAGATTCCATAATGTTCTGTTTTCACAGACTAAAAGTCTGTCGCGGATAATCTGTCGTCTGCGCAGGGCATTAGAGGACTAGCCTTCTGCGGGTCCGTGCCAGCGGTTTTCGCAGCTTACAACTCAATTTCCTTTGCCAAATCCAGGATCAAAAAGGTAAACTGTATCTTGTTATTTATGAATTCCTGGTAGTGTAGGTGCGTTTAGAATTGTGTTGGTGGGGCCCAGTTTACCACACGAGAATGAAATTTAGTTTTAGAATTAGGTAAGTTACTCTTTACTTGAACATTAAACTACCGTGACACTCAATCATGTTGAATAATAAACGGATAACACACATTTCTAAAATCGAGTTTACTGTTTAGGTACTCTCGGGTAAATAAATAATTACATTCATACAGACATACATCACGCCTGTTTTCCCAAATGGGGTAGACAGAGCTCACGAAACGCTCCATAGACAAAACCATGACTGTTCACTCTTCGTGGCCACTTCTAGCATATTTCTATAGGTTTTGTGTTGGCAGGTATGATAGTGACAGGTTGCTAGTCTGTGGCTTAAAATATACCTTAACCTATGAAAAAAATATTATTTGAAAAAAAAACCGGCCAAGTGCGACTCGGACTTGCGCTCGAATGTTTATGTAATTTTGTTTTTAGTATTTGTTGTTACATCAGCAATGGAAATAGATAATCCCGTTTTAACCCTTTGAGTACGGTATCCTAAAAAAGCGGTTATGATTGACTTTTAAAATCGGCCCCCAAGTCAAAAGTGTTGAATGATAGTACCTATTTGTGCATCACATATGAAACGATGGTGATATTTGAATTACCTATTTTACAGTTACGTTTTCAGTAAACTGATTATAAAATTACCTAAGTAACACTTAAAGCGCCGTATTTTAAATAGGTAAGTACAATCGAACCAACTGATTCCTGACCCATCGCAGAACGTTGTCACGGTAAACGTCATGAACATTTCCTTTGTCAAGCAATATGCAGCACTATGACGTTCACTGTGAATAGGTTCTATGTTGGGTCAGGAATCAGTTGGTTCGATGGTACCTACTAACAAAACGAAGAAAATTAGCAACACTTTAGATAACACAAACCGTCGTCATATTAACAGTAATACGTAACAGCCAGTACGCGACTGCGTGGTAAAAAGAGTGAATTTCTATTCATATCCTGTGCTACCCACCGACCCGGGTCACCGAGTAACATGAACACAATTGAAACCTGCTAACGACATGTAGGTAACTGGGACGGCGCGGTTCACTGCCTCCCGTGGCGAAAATGTCAAACGTCATATAATAAACCGGCCAAGCGCGAGTCGGACTCGCGTGCGAAGGGTTCCAAACCAAAAACAGCAAAAGTTTTTTGAATGGGAGCCCCCTTGGTTATTATTATTTTGTTTTTAGTATTTGTTGTTGTAGTAACAATACTAATACATAAGGTGTGAAAATTTCAACTGCATAGTTATCACGGTTCTTGAGATACAGCTCGCAGAATGATGAGAACTAAAAACGGCCAAAATATCACGTTTTTTCTATGGGAGCCCCCCTTAATTATTATTATTATTTTGATTTTAGTATTTGTTGTTATAGCGGCACTGAAAATTTCATTGGCTAGCTCTTACGGTTTTGGAGATACAGCCGGACAGACGGCCAGACGGACAGCGAAGTCTCAGTACCTAATAGGGTCCCGTTTTCACCCTTTGGGTATGGAACCCTAAAAACGTAGAGACGTGTCATAGAAAGTAATCTCTTAGTGCAATGCTTACGTGTTTTATGCAGCAAGCGTGGCTAATCTGCAAGTTGCAGCGAGGCTTTTAGCCCGTTTTCCTTCCTAGCTGTTCACGCGCTGCGGAACTAGAGCCCAGTTTGGACTAGGCTAGTAGTTAAGTCGAGTTGCTAGTGATTTAGTAGCTAAACGTCTGAAGGGCGAACATTTATTCGAGTTTTAGCTAGTAATTTTGTTGTATTTTATCGGGCGAGTCAAGTGCGCCTCTTCACCACGCGCCATTGTCTCTCTCATTGACTAAACAAGTCTGAACTTATTGTTTAAGTCGAGTCCATTAGTTGTCAAAAAGATATCATTTCACTGTAGCGAAGAAACAACTCTTTTTTCTTCTTCATCGCACAAATTGCTTCTTTCATGTCTTTTAAAGTAGCGATTAACATTAATTAGCTTATTCACTTTATTGCGTTGCAGTCTGTTCATCTTACAATACACACTTCAATTCTGTAGATACTGCTGTACCTAATTCAAACGATTTTTGGCAATTAGCAAGTAATTTAGTTACTAAAGTACTCACAACTTGGCTAAAATACTAGCTTGGTTCAAACTAGGCTAGTATTTCAGTCGAGTAGCGAATAATTTACTGACAAAATGTCTTTAAACAATGAAACTCAACCAAATTGCCATACGTTTAGTTACTAAATCACTCGCTACTCGCCTAAATTACTAGCCTAGTCCGAACCCGGCTTAAATGTAAGGGCACTCCGCTGTAATGACGACCACCGCCATTTTGGCGGAGCCGCGTCGCCTGTCATAACGACGCGTCCTCGGAGCATCGACACGCGTCGCAGGATCCTCTCAACGTAATTGTGGGAGGTTTTTAAATGTTTTAATTACCAGCTAATTATTCTAGTTTCGTTGACAGTTTGATATTAAATTCGATTTGATTCTTAGATTGCATATCAGAGTATTACCTGTGGTGGCAGCCCTTTGTTCTATAATTTATATGGAAAAGTACCCTCAATTGAGACGTAAAATGTCATCGATTCTGTTAAAACTACACAGTAACAGAACATGGTTCCAATTGAAAAATTCTCTCTGTATTGGATAGACCATTTATCGATGAAGGCTTTAGGCTATACAACATCACGCTGCGATCAATAGGAGCGAAGGAACTTTAAGAAATGTGAAAAAAAAAACTATTCCATGCGGACGAAGTCGTGGGCACAGCTTGTTTACACATGTATGTCTTCTTTATAGTTAAAAAAGAAAGGCTGAAATTCTTTTTGCCCAAGTTTAAGGAGGTTAAAATCATATTAAGGTAAAACAGAATATCAGGAATGTAAAAATATATCTAATCATTCTAAGGTAATCACGTCGCAACCGCTACTGTATTTTTTATATTGTTAGATGTTTTGAATGATAATATTTTACAAACCTTTAAACGTGTCTGTCACTTGTATCTTGAGTCGAAAAATCATACATTTTATTTATTTTTTTATGCACTTACCAATAATGAACAAATTGAAATACGAGTGTCCTTTTACATTGCCCTCTAATTTAATTAATTTATCAGATATGTACTTTAGCAATGCATGTTAACTAATGAGATCGTTTATACAAAAAATATCGACAGCCATTTACATTTCAACTGTGGCTTAATAAAGCAGCGTATCAACTGATAAGAACAAAAATAAACCAAAATATTTTTCAAGTACATTACAAGTTAATAAAATATCGCAAAAACAAAATGAACTAGCGGAGATGGAAAATTACACAGAACCAGCTGCCAACTTTAGTTTGGGAAATGCAACGAGAATCGAAGATTATAATACTACAGGAGTGAACACTACTGAAAGCTCCACTGAAGAATACGACAATGAGAAAAATAAAATACTAATATTCTCAGTGTTTGTGTTATGGATACTAGTTGTGATTCTGTGTTACATCACCGTTGTTTTCGGGATAATTTCATGGACAATACTCTTAAAATGGAGACAGTTCAGAAATTTCGTATTTATCAACGTCTTACTAGCCGGAGGTTTAACAATTTCGGTTCCACCATTACTTTCCTTCGCTCACGATGAATATATATATTTTTTTTCGTTAATGTGCTTATTCTCTTTCGTATTTTGGTTGTTAGTGACGTCTTTTACCTTTTACGTTGATGTGGTCAAAATATTCAGCTACAATTATGAGAATGTTTACTTCAAGAGCTGCATATTTGCATGGGGAATGCCTGCTGCGATGGTCTTTGGGGCTTACTTCTTCATCGGCATGCAAATAATGGTATTTGTAATGCATGGTGTTTCCTTTGTCAGTGTTATGTTGTATATTATGGTATTGTACACGCTGATGCAACGAGCTAAAGTGAGAGTAAGTTCACAGATGAACGTTTGGCAGAAGATTCGGATTGCCACATTTATATTCTTCATTAGTGGATGTGCTATATCGCTGCCCCTATATTTGGCTAATATAGTGGGTTCGTATATGATGTCTTGGTATCTTGTTGTATTAACGTTACTATTGCAACTCCTGCTGACAAACATTTTGTTTTTAATGATGAAGTCTCATTGGAATATTTGGGCAGAATTCGTGAGACAACGACGTCTCAGAAATAATAGATGTAGGGTGTAAAAAGTTGTCTAAGATACTAATAAGATGCTGATTCGACAATAAAGATCTGTTTTAAGGATAGGAACATTCCAACTCAAAGTAATTAAATAAGTAACCAAGTAACTATCTAAGTCAATATGCAAGAAATAAAGGGCTTTTTGAAATTTTATTTTAAAACTGATGTAAGTCATGTAGTTACATAGTACAGCTAAAAATAGTGAAAGCAGTATCATTTTATGTTGTTTCTCTTTACAGATGAGTAAATAATAATGATTCATACATAAAAAGCGTAAAATTTGTGGTTGTTAAATAGTTTGTATAGTGTTTATTTTTTTTTTTCTTTACAGAGCAACAACTCAAGTTTTATTTCAATTGTTTTAGTCGAGTAGCGTAGAATTTAGAAGCTAAATGAGTCTTAACACCAAAAATGTAGTTGACTGAATTGAGTTAACCCATTCGGTTCTCATTTTTAATAGTAGTAGCCAGTAGTTTAGTCACTAAATTACTCGGTACTCGCCTAAATTACTAGCCTAGTCCGAAGTAGGCTTAAATGTAAGGGCACTCCGCTGTAATGACGACCACCGCCATTTTGGCGGAGCCGTGTCGCCTGTCATAACGACGCATCCTCCGAGCATCGACACGCGTCGCAGGATCCCTCTCAACATGCGAGAGACTTTTTGTGCGATCGAGTCTGCGGCGCACAAAAAGTCGGAAAACAATGTGGATTGAATGCATTGTGCGCCGAACTTTTTGCACGTCGTGTGCTTTACTGCATATAATTCCATAAGTTCTATTTTCACAGACTAGAAAGTCTGCGCAGGGCCTAATTTGTGGGAGTTTTTAAATTCAAAATTCAAAATTCAAAACTTTATTTATGCAAAGTAATAAGTAGTTTAATTACTAAATTACTCGCCTAAATTACTAGCCTAGTCAGAACTAAGCTTAAATGTAAGGGCACTCCGCTGTAATGACGACCGCCCATTTTGGCGGAGCCGAGTCGCCTGTCATAACGACGCGTCCTCTGAGTATCGACACGCGTCGCAGGATCCCTCTTAACATAATTGTAGGAGGCTCTAAAATGATGTTTTAATTACTAATTACTCTTGTTTTGGTGACAGTTTGTTATTAAATGTAATTGAGACGTTTTTGAAGTTTAATTGACTTCTGTTTTTAATGTGGAAAACCTACATTGCTTAATTTGAAATGGTATTGTTTTCTCTTCATGTTTGTTCTTTTTTCTAAAAGATTTACAAAAGTTTCAGTTGGACCATTATCTACACGACTTTAAGGCTCAATTCACACCAGAAGAGCGGCGAAGCGCGGCGTAGCGGAGCGCAGTTTCAGTGTCATGAGAATTTCAACTTTATTTTCATTACAATAAGACTTATTATCGCATGAGAAACTCTAACGATACGCGCGGATGCCCGCGGATCCGCGGGAATTCCAGCGCATTCCATAAACAAAGCCGTGCGACTGCGCGAGCTGTCGCGGGAATGCTCGAGGATGCTCGAGTAGTCGCGACGGCCGCTGTCAATATGTCAATATATCAATTCCAGCGACTTCCTACGCATTCCAGCGGCTTCTCAAGCAGTCACAGGAATCCTCGCGCATTCTTAACGGAGCGGATTGCTGCGCTTCGCCGCCTTTCGCCGCTCTTCTGGTGTGAATTGAGCCTTAATCTAAAAAAATGCTGGACTACGAAACCTGAAATTTTGTCTATGCCACATTTCATGTGATCTGCCCCTTTTGGGAATAGCTGATTGTACCATTTTGGACAAAATCGAGCGCGAAACTAAACAAAACACAAACGCGGTCAAAATAAAACCTCAACCTAAACGGCGTATTAGCAAACGATCGTAAAAACACTTCCAACTTTACCACCATTAAATAATCGGAGCGTTTATGAAGCTAATAAACTGTTCCATAAATACGAGGGACAAACGTTGGAGCTGGCTAGCAACAAATAGGGATGAGCCCGTTGGGCATAGCCGTCTCCGCGAACAAGACCTCTGGGCCCAATGCGGGAGATTTACCGCGGTCAAACTTAGACGCCTCTCCCGTGGGACGTCACGGAACTACCCACCTACCTCGATGTCAATTGCTGCTTTGACGACTGTGTTTTTAGTGTGGACTCTAATGAATGTCAGGGTTGTACTTTTTACTGTATGGTGTCGGGTTAGACACCTCTCTATTTCTTTCATGTCGTAAGAGACTGAGGCCCAGCACAGACGACAGAATTTTTGTGCGATCGAGTCTGCGGCGCACAAAAAGTCTGCATGGATTGTATGCATTGTGCGTCGGACTTTTTGCGCGTCGTGTGCGTTACTGCATATAATTCCATAGGTTCTATTTTCACGTACTAAAAAGTCCGTCGCGGATAGTCTGTCGTCTGCGTAAGGCCTAAGGAAATAGATTTAGCTTTGCTTAATGTAACAGGCTACGAATACGAATAGTAGTGACAACTACTATTTCGTGTGTTTTCAAAACTAGCACAATTTTGGTAGGAGTGGCCAAGAATCATGAAATAGTGTTGGTTACGTCTATGTAACGTTTTATGTCGCCGTGAAAAGCCGTGATAGCCCACCGGTTCGAACTGTGGCCTCTCAAGCAGAGGGTCGTGGGTTCAAACCCCGGGCTCGCACCTCTGAATTTTTCGGAATTTATGTGC